>CAJNOL010000657.1:74944-114656 GCA_905250125.1 Rotaria sordida | reverse complement strand
TAAAAAAAACGAAAAAGAAAAGATAAATGATAAGCGGCATTTTGATTAAAACATATGCATGAAACAATAGTATTTATATCTATTATTATATATGCAGATGGTATTTATTCTCATATCATGTACGTGCTCGTCTGAGTATATGCAATATTTTATAAAGAATGAAATAAATAATAAAAACCATCTGCTGAATCTAGCTATACATCTACGTTAACAAATATTTTATTGGCTATTTTTTTTTATTCTAATTGATTAGTATCATTATCATCATCTTCTTCTTCTTCGAATAGTTTAGTTTGAATTTGTTGTTGATGAATTTGACGTTTAATTATTTTTTCTTGATGCATTTTCGTAGCAAATTCCAAAGCTATTTGAGCATTTTTATCAATAATATTATTCATATCTTGTTGCCATTTATTTGTTATTTCTTGAAATTGTTGAAGAAAATTTGTTTGTTGATAACAATTTGTATAATTTTCACGTATATAATTAATTAATTCAGTTTTTAATTTTTGTGAAGCAAAACTTGATTTAACGGCATTTTCATTTAACCATTGCATCTATAAATAATTAATTGATAGAAATCCTATTAACGAATGATTAGAAAGTTTTAGACAAGATGTTTGTTCACTTTTGATCCAATAGAGTTTAGATGGAAAATATTTTCAGCACATCTTCTTATTTTCACTATCACGATTCGAAACTAAAAATTGGGATCTTTATTTATATATCCGCTTGTTGATCAGAAGCTATCCTACAAAGATGCACTATCTGAATTTTTTCTTGTCTTTCGATAAAACACCTCAATTTTCGTTTTTCCTAAATATTCCTTTTTTAAAAAAATCCACAACTGTTTTCCGTTGAAAAGAGCTGTTTGAAAAAAATGCTGTTGACTCTGACAATTTTTATCATGTTTGAAAATTGACTTATGTAGTAAACAAAAACTCATTGGCTCACCATTAAAAAATATTTTTTTCAGACATTTCAAAAAGTTCTTCACTATTCTTAAACAATAATAGACACAACATTGCTAAGCCCATATTTAAATTCTAGTCGCGATCTATAGTTTTTGGCTCATCGGAAAAAATTTTCAGCAGGTTAAAAGTGAACAAACATCTTGTCTGAAAGCTTTTCGATCGATCCGTTATTTAAACAATAATAAACTTACATGTTCACAAGTAAAAAAATTTTTATTTTTTTCAAGAAGATTTTTATAAATAGATGATAAACTCTGTTTGTAGTATAATGGAGAAAATGATGTAATTGAATAATCAATCAATTCGGATTGTAAATAATTGACTAAATTAAATGATGTTAATTCATTAGAATTTTTTTCGTTATTCAAATTATTTATTGAACTTGTTGATTGATATTTTCGTTTTCTTTCAGTTCTTGTTAACGAAATATTATTAACTTGAGAATTAGCAATTGTGTAAACATTGGATATTGGACATAAAATAAGATGAATACCACTTTTTATTAAAATATTTTCCATATGTTTTGATGATAAAATTATTTCATATGCTTCATATAATCTTTCAATATTTAAACCTTTAATAACATCATCAATTAATTGTAAATCTTTATAATTATTCATGGTTGCTTGATATTGTATGCGATAATAACGTAAGATTTTTGTATATTTATAAAAATTATGCCAATATTTTCGACAATCATCTTCTTCACCATAAAAATCAATACCAACAATTTCATTAGGATAATTACGAGCAAAACAAATGAATTGATTTAAACTTTTTATATTATTCCAATTACAACCTTTACAAATAATTTTAATTATAAAGAAATAGAAAGGAAAAAAAAAGAATTTTCTTACTAAGAATAATTTTTATATGAATAGGTAAAAAAGATTTCATTGTTGTTTTATCTAGAATTGTATTTGATTCTGTTAAAGTATCTATTTCATTATTGACAAGATTAGTAGATGTAAAAAAACGAATACAATCAATGATAACTTCCTGAAAATATCTTTCAATAAAAATTAGATTATTTGTTTGTTTTTTTTTTGAAATTTTTTTTAGAACAATTTACTATAACATCTTTGAGTTTAATATTAGAAATTTTATTGCCAAAATTGAATATGTCAGGTCGAAAAAGAATTTCTGTATAGATAATACGTTGTTGTCGTTGATCATTTATAAGTTCTTGAAATATTCGTTGTAATAAACAATGATCATTCTAATATAGAATAATACTTAATATTAGAATTTTCTTTTTTAATATAAATTTACTTGAAAAATCTTAGCAATTATTTGTTCATTATTATTAAAATCAATACCTTTAGAAAATGCTAATTGTTTTAATGTTTGTTCTCGTATAGCACCATGTAATAAAAGATTAAGTTCTATTTTAGGATTATTTTCTGAAGGTTCAAATTCGTTTAACCAATCCAAATGACAACGTGTCTGTAATTCTGCCTTAAGTTCATGTACATGATCTATTAATTGTTTTCTATAAACTTCTTCAGATATGGAATCAGATGATGATAATGAATTTGTAAATATACTTGAATCACCCAATAAAAGACTTGCCGGATCAGTATTTGTTGAGTCATTTGAAGCCATTTGTGTTTCTGAATCATTTTCCATGAGATTAAAATTGATATTCATGAAATTTGATAACTAATGCATTTGAGATTTCTATGATCATAGAACATCGATATTCGATAAATATCTTGATTGACAAATAAACTTGGCGCCTTATAAAACGTAAATGAGATTAACATTAATTGAAATGAAATCCGAAAGAAAGAAAATTAACTATATGATTATCATTTATCTATTCAAAACATATTTTTACGTTTTCTTAGATATTAATTATATTTAAGATTTTCATCTATTAAATATACGTTAATTTTATTTTTTATTCCTATCCTTTATAAGCTTGAATAATCTTTAGTATATAATTACTTGTTTTTTTGTCCTCTACGAATATTTGGATATATTTATTATTCATATATTGCTGAATGTATAGACTTCACTTTTGTACGTAAGTTTCCTCATATGAAAAAAATAGAGATAATTCTCTTTTCTTACAGATATTGAACTGATTACCTGTGTCATTTTGTTCCTAATATTATAATTACAAATTCTTTAGTACATTTTCTTGTTATGAAAGTTGTACACTAAAATGATAATTTGTTCTACTATTCTTAATCAAATATCTATATAATCAGATGTTAAGGATAATGACAAATATCATTTATAAGTTTGCTATATTTAGAAAATTTTGTAGCTAATTTTATATTTTGTAATTTTGATTAAGTTAAAAAATTGTCTTCTTCTCCTCTGTATTCCAAACTATCGTTGGGACAAAGTGAAATTCGTTATGTAACTGTTTCGAAAATGATTGGACTCGATTTTAATTCATTTACTTAACAAGTTGATATAACATCACAAGTAACTTTTGTTAGTTATATTCGATCAGAGCCTCAAACGAGTTAAGTTGATCTTAGACCTGGAGATCGTATTTTATGAGTAAATGGAATCAATATGACAAGTTTTGAACATAAATATATACGTAAATTAATGCAATTGATGACTTCAATCGTATTTACAGTAGCAAACCATCCAAAATATTTATTACTATTACAACAATCAATAATTGACATTTAGGCAAAAGCATCAGATATCTTAAAAAGCAAAAATTAAACAATAAAAATACAAAATTAATCTAAATTTTATTTAGAATCTCTCATAACATTAGGTAAAGAAACTAGTTATAATCTGAATAATCATCGATCAAGTCGATTTAAATTTTAAAAAATGCATCCATCAATACAGCATGATATCTTTATGAAATATTTTATACAATTCAAGTTGATCAAACAAATAATGAAGATTCATTCAAAGCTAAATTATATCGATTTCATAAGAGTAAATTTTATTATGATTATAGATTAATATTTTTAAATATTATTGATAAAGTTACAGAAACATTACCTTCTGATCGAGTAAATAATTTTATTGTATTTATTGGTAGAACAAAATGCAGAAAGAATGAGACATAATAATATTAAAATTATTATTCGAGCAATGATATTAGCATCAAATCATGTTGAACTCAATGTTCTATCAAAACTCCTATATTCGAAGACGTAAGATATTGCAAGAAAAAAGTTTTTGTTGATTGGTCAATAATGATGTTTAAAAAAAAGTGTTATATGGCTGTTTTTGTTGAAATAATGAAATAAAAGACTTTTTGAATACTTTTTTAGATTATTTATCATTGTGAGTAAAGATAAAGTTGTTTTCTTATTGTTTTATATTTTTTATCGTGACATTTCTTTTAAATCATAAGATGAAAATTTTATTTTTTTTTGTGCACTAATTTTCCCATATATATTAAAATCAGGTGTTTTTTTCCTAATATAGATGTTCTATAAAATCTTATGTTACATTTAATACTCATATTCAGCTCTTTCTTTTGAAAGCATGTCTTTTGAAAACCGTCCAGGTCATTAACTAATGACATCTGCATTTATTTTTGGACTTTGTATTCGATTTACCTGTGTCATAGTTTTAGCTTTGTAGTTTGTCTATGCAGACAAAATTGACTTCATTTTTTTTACAAATAGAACACATAATATATGATTCAGATGTTTTGTGAAAAATAATACTCACATATCTATGAGACATGCGATGACGTCATGATCTCATGGACTTTTTATAAGAAAGAAAAACTTTAAATTTTTTTTTAATATTCAAATATTCCTGCTCTTAGCTTCCTTGAACGTCAATTAGAACGAACAAGTACTAGTCTGCTTCACCACGTAGAGGTGACAGGAATGTAAACGAAGCAGATGCAATTTTTTTTTTTTGGTTTTTTTTTTATTTTTCCAATTTTTTTGTCGATACATTATCGTTTTTGGTTAACTTGATTTTTTTGGATTTTTCCATTTTTTCATTTTTTTGCGACCACGATTCGCAATCATGTTTTTGGTTTAAATTGATTTTTTTGAAGATTTTTTAATTTTACAGTTTTTTTGTCGACCACATATTGTAATCGTTTTTTGATTAACTTGTTTTTTTTAAATTGTTTTTAGTTATAATTGTACGTTAATGAAATAATTTATCACAGCATTTATTTTAAACTTATTTTTCTTCATTTGATAATTTTTTTGTTCGGTTTAAAATTTCCTAATAATATACTTAATACGAATCAATATCACAACAGAGCCACATAGAGACAGATAAACGATCAGCTTATGTACACATTAACGAACATTTATGTATAATATTGGTAGATTCATTTAATTGTTGAACTTTAACTTCATCGTTAATGGGAACGTCGAGTGATGATGTATCCATGACAATAATTTCATAAGAACGAGCCATCATCAAGCGAAATAGCCCACTTTTAAACCGACGATAGTCAAAACTGATGATTTAAGTTATGTTAGGTTAAAAATGCCAACAATATGATTACATTACACATCTTTTATACGTAGACAACCAAAAAAGAGAGAGAGAGAGAAAATGAGAAATAAAGTCAACAAGTCGGTAAATAGATATGACTCCATTTTTCTCTTTCTCTGGTTTTTTTGCTCCATTGCACACCATATTTATTTTTAGAATTGGTTATTTCACAATGACAAGTAATAGACAATCGTCTATATCTTTGAAACAGAACAGATTTCGTCATTACTTCAATGGGAAAAAAAAGCCACTACTGGGAATTTTCAAATATCCTACATTTCTATTATTGGCATTTTCCCAACTCATTAAAATAATTAATAGTCAATAAAACAAAAAACAAAAAAACATGTTCTTCTCGGTAATACATTTATCAATAATTTGAATTTTTCCGATCATTTGCAAAATTAAAACTAGATGTCACTAAATGACAGTCGAGACAATAATGAGTTTATGTTTAATTTTTTTATTGGTTTTTATAAAGAACAAATAAAATCATTTTCTTTCTCTTTCTTTTTTTTTCGTAGAAAGTTAATTCATTCGTTCAATAAAATGTTCGACTCAAAATTTTGAAACAACTAATAAAAAATCTTTAGATAAATTTGTTTTAAACCAGTATAAGCATGGCTGCTGGTCCATCAACAACTAGTAATAATCCTCCAATATTACCAATGCATGATAAAACTCCATTATCTCGTTTACTTGAAGCAGCTGTACAAAAAACTTATCATGAACTATATACAATGGCAGATGTGTATGTATTTATTTAGTTTTTATCGAATTCATATTTTTTATCAAGAACTTTTCTTTTTTCATTTCAGTTTACCCAACAAAACTAATATAGAACGGTAAATATCTAAAATATAGAAAACACAAAAACATATTCAAATGAAAAATCTTTTTTTGTTTTATTTAATTATTAGAAAAAAAGAATTAGTAAAATTTGCTTGTCGTACTCGTCAATTATTTATACGAATTTTAGCTGTAGTTAAATGGGCAACTACAGCTGGAAAAGTAAATGCATGCGAGGTAAAGATTTTGTTTTTTTTAAAAAAAAAAAAACTAATTTATATATTTATTTTTGTTGAAATTTTCTATAAAAGACTATACAACATTTTTTGGAAAATCGTGCTCGACTTATACGTGAAACATCGGATTGTTTAGCTCAATTAGCACGTTTAAAACTTCTTGATGCAAGGTAAATTTATATTTAATTAAATAAGTTAGAAATAAATTGAATATATTTTTTTTAGATTACCGAATTTTCCTATAACAGATGCAGTTGATGCATTAACACTTGGTTCAGTAAATTTTTTACCTGAACGATTATCGGTTTGTTGTTGAAAAGAAAAATCTTTTTTTTTTTGAAGTCGAATATTAAAAATGATTTTGTTTTTAGGAAGCAACAACTCCGTTTATACTAGCTAGTGAAACTGAACGACAAGAAATTTTACCACGTCTTCAACAAATTCTTACAGCAAGATTAGCTATTGCAGAATTACCTATTCAATTTACTAATGTCACAATTAGTATGTTCAAAATAAAAACGAATCTTTTATATAATTTTTATTTTTTTATTTTATAGAAAATGGAATAGTAACATTAGCTGTTGATGGAGAATTTGAAGTTAAATTAGGCATAAAAAGTGATAATCTATTTGCTTCATGGCATGTTTATAAAACAAAATTATTTTTACGTGATCCTGAAGAACCAGGTATAAGGAAAAAATAATTATAATTATTTATCAATAGTTAATTTTCACTATTGTGAAAAGGAATCCTGAAGTATAGAAGTAGAAATTTCGACTCCCTACAGACACACAGATTGCCAAGAGACTGGTAACATCAGTTTAGGCGAAGAACAAACATAAGAATCAGAATTAAGTATAAGACTAAAAAGAAAAACAACAAATAAATAAAATTTAAAGGAATAAGGACATACAGGAACAGAAGACAATACATGTGACGAACCATAAAATTCTTTCGAATCATATTTTTGATGGATATACCCTTGGGTAGTCAGCTGCACAAAACACGAGGTTCTCAGAAGATTTTTTTTTCGTCTGTAGAACTTGTTTGTCAATAATCGCTGAGTAGCAGTCAGGATTAGCCAAAATTTTTGAATATTTTTTTTTATCAAAATGATCAGCTCCGGAAGCGAAAGTCTTCTGAGAACTTTGTGTTTTTTTTTGCGGTTGACTACTCATAGAAGTATCCATCAAAAATACGATTTGCAAACATTTCGTCATTGATAGATAGAGAGACATAAACATGAACGACAAAAAGATGCATCTCTGAGAAACAGATCCGAAATCTTCGTTCTTTCAATCATGATTTAGTGCATGCATTGTAATTTTAATAGTTTATCATAGCTTTTATTTAGACATACATATTTGTCTGTTGTTAATTATAATGTAGTACGATGAGGAATGATGTTCATTATAGAACCATCTAACAAATCTGCAAGTCGTTTGTTAGGGCAGGTCCATTAGATGTGTATTCAAGCCTCATTTATTTTTACAAACCTATCCATATTGTGAACAGTTGGCAAGATCATTTGTAATTGGAAGAGGAAATCTTTATCATAGACACTTTAACAATGCTTCCTGATAACATTTATCGACACTTAAGTGAAAGAATCAGTGAAGAATTGTGTTTCACATCTTAATCCCACAGCGATTGCACTTATTTTTAAAATGAATTTTTGATTTTTTTTTCTTTGTAGAACAAGAACTTGTTCATCCTTTACAGGTAATTTGAAATGTACAATAGAAAAAACAAAACTAATTTCAAAGAATTATTTTACATAGATGCAACTATTAACAAATCATATTCAAAGTTGGCTTGTTGAATCGGAAAATCCATTAGTTGAACTTTATCGATATTTACGTATGTTATTTATATTATTTATTTTTCTAAAACATATTATATTTTTGTTTTTTTTTCTTCTTCTATAATAGATTATTATTGTCAATCATTACGTTTACATATTTTAAATGAACAAGTAGAAAAACAATATAAATGCAATATAATAAATAGATAAATTAAATTTTATTTTATTTTTTTGCTAGGCTAGTCGAATACGTAATCGAAGTTTAAAACAAAAACATTTATATTTATCAAGTTATATACCATGTAAAAGTCTTAGTATTGAATATTGGAAAGAATATAATTTTAATAATCAACAAAAAAAGACAATTATTAATGAAAAAATTCGAGGTTAGTCTATTTAATTATAATTCAAATTTAAAATTAATTCGAAAAAAAATTTTGTTTTTTTAGATATTGGTATGACAATTTTATGTGATGATGATGGAAAATTTCAAATAATTCATTGGCCACCATTACCTGTTGAAGATAGTGTTGCAATTTTACAAATATTAGAAGTAAAATAAAAAAAATTTCATTGATTTTTCTGTATTTGATAATTCTTAGAAACCAACATTTACTATGGAAGAAATTCTTAATCGAACAATTTATGCAAGGTGTCAACGTCGATTTGAAGTTTGTTATTTTACAAGAACAAAAAAAATTTCTTTTTAATGTGAAAATTATTTTTAGGAATTAAAAGAAACTATTTTATCAACTACTTCAGCAAACAGTAGGTTTTTGATGCTTATAAAGAAATCGAATAAATCATTTTTATGATGAGTCTTACTCCATTAAATAGAGAGTAGACAACAATTCGTATCGATGAGTTTTCAAAATAAAAGTCATAGTCTTCTTCAGAACATCTTGAAAAATTGACTTTTTAGGTTAAGCTTCGCACCAATTGAGTTCTTAATACAGTTAGTTCATAGAGAGAATGTCCGATTTTCTAGTATCTGCTCTCCTGAAATACCAATATTGAAAATTTTTTATTTGAAAAAGGAAATTTTGTTAGATTTTTATCCAGATGTAATATTTATCAAATATCTATCTACTGAATAATTCATAATTGTTTGAGAGCGATGTGCAGAATCTATTTCCTCAGCTATCAATATAAAGGAAAAGCCGAATTTCCTTTTTTTCACTCGTTGACGTACATCGGTAGATTGGGTACGTCTGGCTTGACAAATAAAAACCTGTAGTTTCCTAGGGCAAATATTTTTTTCATTTTATTACAATTTTTAAATGTTTCAAAGCTAGAATATAAAATATGAACAATTCATTTATTCAATTATATTTTTTGATATTTAGTTGAAATTGATCCATTGATTCCAGCATTAAAATGTGAATTATTACCTGAAAGTACATCTGAAGAAATTTTATTTATATCAATAAGTCCATTTTCTGGTTTATATAAAGTTGTTTGTTATATGGGTAATCAAATTGAAGAATTAATTTCTTTTTTGTTTTTGAAAATTTTCTTAATTAAGAAACTCGATATTCACAACAAATTGAATATGCCCTTAATCGTGATCCAGGAAATTTAATTGATGCAATTAATTTATTTAAGTATGAAAAAAGAAGACCGAAATTATAATCAAATAAATAATTTTATTTTATTTTTGTTTAAGAATTTGGTTAATACAACAACGTATTCCATCACTTCTAGCTCATATTAATTGTCATGTTTATACACGTATACCATCATTAAATCCAAAACACGAATTAATTATTCCATTTATCAATAATGGTATTTATATTGAATTAATACATAATGAAGGATATTATATTGTAAGTTTTATAAGAAAAAAAAATGCTAATAGATTTTTCTTTTGTTGTTTTCGTTTTAGCTTGTACATGTATCTGATGTAAATCAATTATTAATTCAATATTATTTATTAATTGTGGAGAAACGTTCATCTATACATGATCCACTGGTAATTCAACAACAAAATTTACAATATAATCAACAAACAATGATACCAAATGATGAATATGCAAAATGGATGTTAGAACCACTTGTTCTATGTCCATTAGATCCAACAGCATTTTTAAGAAAAGAATTTATTGAAGTTTGTTGAAGAATTCTTTTGTTTTGTTTGTATATAATAAAATATTTGATTTATTTAGCTTAAAAGTACATTTCAATTTGGAAAAATGAAAGAAACAATTGAAGATGATATGGATATTAAACAAGCGAGATCAGTAAATAAAAATAATAAATATTTGAATTTTATTTTTTTTCCCAATTTTTTATTTTTAAGACATCAGTTCTTTCACTTAAATTATTATTAAAATTAGTTAATTATTATGATGAAATGCTTACATTTACATTTTTAAAAGAAGAAGTAAATTTTCTGTCTTTTTTATTTATTTATAACAAATTACTTTTTTTTGTCTACTTTAGTTTCAACGTAAAAAAACTATATGTAAAGGTATTATCTATAGTCCATGGACAGGTATTCCAAATCTCGATATTGTTCGGTAAGATATTTATTTTATATAAAAAAATAAAACAATATTTTCAATTATTATTTAAATAGAACATCAACTGGTGATGATTCATTTTCATCAAATATTGAAATTTCAAATTATGTAAATGAATGTTTTTGGCCTCGTATTCTATCATGTACTATTCGATTAGTACATACATTACGTGAAACAAATCATGCACATAAGCATAGTGAACGACAATGGACATTAGAAGTAAATTAATATTTTAGTTCCCTCTCTCTCTCTCTCTTGTATTCTTAATCTAATGAATTACGTTTTTTGTTTTTAGTTAAATTTACCTAATAATAATTATTTTTACAATTCTATTATAAAAAGTATGTAGATAAATTTTTATACAGGATGAACTATAAATAATACTACGAGAAAAAAAAATTGAAATATCTATATAAAATTCAACAGTTAAACTAACCCTATTCTGAAAATTTACTGTATATGGATCAATGTAATGTCATTGATAAATATTCTCTTAGATAACCACTGAAAATTATCTTAGATAGGTATAGATATTTTTTTCTTACTTGATAAAAGGAACAATTTCTTTACTAAGCTCAATAATAGTTCTTACGAGGAGACCGTTTCAAGTGATAAATCATTTTCCAGTTCAGATTCTATGCATCAGGTAGACTACAGTGAACTATGGCAAGGACCAAAAGGATATATGGCCACTGACCCTTTTTCCAAAATTATAACCATTTCATTGGAATTTTAGGCCAAGGAATGGTATAGACAAATTAATTAAGGGACGATATATCCCCAGAGAGCAGTCTGCTTGTAACTAGAATATGATGAAGACTTGAGTTCACAAGAATGTTTCATTCGCGAGATATTGAATTTCCAAAAAATCTGAGATTCTCACAGAATGTAAACAATTTTTGAAAATTCAATATCTTCTAAAGAATTCATTATTTTGAGCTCAAAATTTCAGAATGTTCTATTAATAAGTAGATCTATCTGTGAGCAAATTTTTGAAATCGAAATGCTATCATTCGATTTGTTAGTGTATATCATGTCATAATCTAGAATTTTGAAAGGAAGATCTAACGACACTTATCCTATTCAGACGTTTCATATTTCACTGGTATGTACCTTATGCATATAGTCCAAACTCAGACACGATTTATCACTTCAAACAGTTCTCTCGCTAGTAAAAGTATTTACATTGTTCATATGAGCAAAACAAACTTTGGATACACTTGTATCATTAATTAGAAAATGAGACCTTTTAAATGAATCGAGGCGGGGATATTTCAATTTTTTTTTTATCATTATATTATTTATAGTTCATGCTGTAACTTGTTATTTTATTTTATCATTGATTTTAGCTCCATATAATTCAATAATTCTTTGCAATCAAATACTAGCAAAATTATATTCGAAAATAGTTGATTATATTCATAGTGAACTTCGAGCTGCATTTGAATTGACACATCTATTTGAAAATTATGCATTATCATTACCAGGTTTATATTGATGAAAGAAAAAAAAAAGCATTTGATTGTTTGAATTTTTTTAAAATAGAATCAACTGATCTTCGAGCAATATCTGAAGTAAATTCATTTAATTTCTTTAAATCTACAATTCATTATGGACCAAATTTTGCTTTTGCTGTTCGTATAATAAAAAAAAAATATTTGGTTTTTATTTTTAATAATTTCTTTTTTTTTGAAAATATTTAGGTAACATTAACACATAATAATAATAGTAATAATAATAATAATAATAATACTAATAATAATAATAATAATAATAATCAAAATCAACAAGATTTAAATTCAAATCTTGGATGGACATTTGATTTACGTTTTACAACAATAAATCATAAATTTTTAACAACGGCTCATCAAATATTAAATGGAAAATTAATTCACTTTTTAAATCGAACACGTTCATTAAAACAATTTATTCGAGTAAAGATGAATAATTTCTTTTGTTTTTAATATTTTTTTATTTTCTTTAGTTATTACATATGACAGCTATTCCAATATCTTCCATAGCTCGATTAAATTGTTTCAATCGTCCAATTGTTTTTCTTAATCAAGTTAGTTTTAAAATAATAAATTCTATCTGTTCTTGTTTTTTGAGTCAGCCATAGATGACAAGAGCATCTCTTCTAATTTCAATAAGTTTTTTGCCTATAGATACTACATAGTGCTCTAATAAAAATTCCTACAAAGGATTTCGATTCCTATTACTTACTCTCGTCTTTTTCTTTTGTTTTTTTTTGATTAATTTGAGATATTTTTATAGGGTTCATGTATTCAATCAATACTTACATTAGTTCCTTATACTGAATTTCGATGGCGTCTTATTTTTGGTCAAATATTTGCACTTGATATTCAAATATGTGGGCCTAATCTAATACTTATACGTGATGGCGCATACAGTGTACAATTAAACAGTGTATTACCGGAACTTTCACCAATACCTAGACTTAAAGTAAAAGTTTTTTCTTCTTTTTTTTCTAGTAAAAAAAAAATTAAAAACTAAAATATTTCTTCATAGGAATTTTTATCTAAATATGCTGATGATCGAGGTTTAACATTTGAATTTACACATATAACAGATCGTTTTCGTGATCGAGATTTTATTTTACCTGAATTACAATTACCTCCACCATCATTTTCAATATCATCATCAACAACAACAATAACAAATCCTCCATCAAATCGCCCATTAACTTCAGGAAATGCACCAACTCCACATTTATTACATCCAGTTGGAACACCCGGTTCATCACTTAATCCATTAACACCAGCTAGTGTTGGTCCAAGTAGTCAATCTCAACAACAAGCAAATTCACCATCACAACCAATAATTGCACCAAGTCCCGGTTTTATGAGTAATGGTTCACCATTGATGATGCCAACAATAGGTTCACCAATGACAAATAATACTACAACAACACAATTAACAGCTCCATCACCAATGGGTATAACTACACAATCACCAGGAACTATTTATGGTATATTTTTAATTTTTTTGTTTTTTATATGAAAGTCTTTTGTTTTTTTTGTATGTTTTAGAAATGCCATATATAAGTCCAGCAGCTCGAGCATCTGGTTCATCATTTCCAGGTTCATTTCTTGGTCCATCACCTGGTACACCTGCAAATACAACAATGACATCTGTAGCTACTCCATTAAATATTCGATCGGATGATATTAGTATAATAATAAAATTCTTTCTTATTTCTTATTTAAAAATTTTTGTTTTTGTAGATAATAAACAATCATCAACATTACATAGTTATAATCGATATTTATATACAAAACATTATCCTGTTTATATAAGTCAACAAACATTTTTTCGAATGCTTTTTACACCAGATAGACATCAATGGTCAAAATTTGAATCATTTCTTGCATCATCAGTTCTTGTTAAACATTTTTCACGAGCTGTTTCTGAACCATATGATTCAAATAATCCAACAGTAATTTAAAAAATAAAAATTCAGTTTTTTATGTTTTAATTTTTCTAAATATCGATATTTAGGTTCGTGCTGTACCAAATGAACAAGATACATATAGAATAGAACATTTATCATTACAAATAGCATTTGTATTTGATATTAATACAGCAACATATAGAATTTATTGTACATCATTAATGGATTCATCATCTCAACAACAACAACAACAACAATCTAATTTTGGTTGGTCACCAGATGAACTTCAAACAATGGAATTATTTTTTAATGAAAATTTTTTTCCTTCATCAATATTATCAAATTCACAAAATCAAATAATTATGCCAACAATGGATATATTATCATTATCAGCAGCACAAAATAGACATACAGCCATGGGAGCATTTGAAAAAATGCTTGCACATATTCATCCACGTGTATTACGTGATCTTGTAAAAATTATTCGACTTGAACAGGTAAATTAATTAATAGTTTATTGGTTTGTAATAGAGAAAAAAAAATTTATAATGTTTGTTACTTTTCAAACATATGAATTTAAGTCAGTAAAATAATATTATTTGTTTTTTCTGTTTTGCTCTGTCATTGTATTTCTATAAAATTATAGATCATGATTATTTTAATATGGTTAGATAGAACATTGATATCTCTATTGAATCGTATAATTTTCATTTCATTTATCTTGTCTCTTGCCGAAAAATTCGATCAACTTCGATTTTTTTCTTCTTAAAAATGCTTTTCTCCATGATATCTAGCCATCTCTGAGCAAGAAAATTACATGTCCATCTGCCATTATGTATATCAAAATCTAATAACATGTTTATTTCATATCAATTTTATTTGTAGAAAATAATTTTTTACATAAATTTAATGATTAAAAATAAATTTATAAAATTATATGTATTGACTTTTTTCTTAGAATCCTGAAAATCATCATTTATGGCGAGCACGTTGGTGTTTAACAATACCACAAGGAAATGGTTTTATACAAGTTGGTCATCCAGCAATATCTTTTCAACCTGGTCAAGCATCTGTGTTTCTTGTATGTTTTAATTTTTATTATTTATGATAATATATATAATATTGAAATATTTTTTGTAGTTTCAGTTTATTCCTCGATTAAATCGAAATGAATTTCAAATGTCTAGTAATATAAATACATTATCATTTATTGTTCCATTAACACATGATACAACAACAAATCAAACAACATTATGGGATAGAATTAATAAACAACCATTAATGGGTAATGAACATAAATATAACAATGTTATGAAAATTCTTAATAATTCACGTGAAACAACAACTAAATGTATGTTAATTTTTTTACATAAAATGAATTTTTCTTTTGTTATTATTCTAGATGAATGTTCATTATTTCCATCGATTGTTGAATTAATAAGTTATTTACAAGTTTCACCAATATCTAATTATCCATCTTGATAAATCTTTTTTTTTTATCAATTTGTATATTTCATATGAAGGAAAAAAAAGGCAAAGATAAATAAGCAGAACATTATTGTATAAACTCTTAAATTCTATTCAAGACAAAATGGAACAAAAACAAATAAGAAAATCATTGTGTGTGTTCATTTATGTGTAAAATTATTTATTATTAGCTTTCGTAAATATTATTATCAAAGCGGCATTAAATAAAATATATATGATTATTTTCCGTCGTTTCATCTAAAATTATATTCATTCATTTTGTTGTTGTTGTTCTTTGTTCTTATTTAAAAAGAAAAGTATCAGGTTTCGATGTCTTTTTGTTTTTTTTCTTTTTGCTATAAAAAGTTTAAGAAAAAAAAACAAATCAATGAATTTAACTTGTATAAGTGAAATTAAGATTTTTGTCTGTCCAACTTGTTTTTTTTTTTAAGATTGTCTTTTTTGTTCTTTTGTTTGATGAAAAAATTATTAAAACGTATTCAATTAATTCATCGAACAAATGATGGAAAATATAAAAAATTTTGGCAAAATATTGATTTTAATAAAATGTTTACACTTGAACATGTTTGGAATGATATAAATCAACAATTTATTTTAGGATCATCAAATAATAAATATAAATTTTATTGTTATAAAACAAATAAATTATTACCAACATGGTATCATGTTAATTTATTGAATGATAATGATCAAATATTGATTGATGAAAGGTATTTTAAAAAAAATGAAAAGATGTTAGAGATGTAGACATCTGTATGCATGTATTTTGTCAGGAATATTAATTAGAGACTGGAGTCTTAACCCAATTGCTCAAGTATAAACGAAATCTATATTACTTTTACGCTTCATAATTTTATAATGGACAAGCTTTGCTGAATCAGACAATTACATATCATGTTTCAGTTATTCATGTTAATAATTTCATGAAAATTCATAAATCCTTTTTAGAATTGTGGCGATTTTACTTTGACCATTGGTATGAAGATAGAACCATTTGCTACTTTTTGTAGATGATAATTCGAGTAATACTTCAATGAATCAAACATGAAGTCTTAGAGAAGATTTTCTTGTCGTTCGACATAATTTTACTTACAAACTTCAGAAACGAATATTCTACTATAAATTTCGACCAAAGAAAATATATAAATTGAACTGTAGCTCCATGTAAACCAATCAATAGATGTTATTCATTATACTTCTTGGCAATGTATGTGCAAGTCGTTTTTCATATCTCTTAAGAGATCTCTAGCTTGTGAATAAAAACGTTGAATTATTATAACATTTATACTGATAGAATTTTTATTAATTCAGAACCAAACAGATTGGTTTCACTCATTTCTGCATGTCCTATATTCAGCAAAAAAAAGTTGATTCGTTTTTTAAGTGAAAATTTTAGAAATCATCAAACTTTAATGTTAAGACAATTTTCAAATCAAGTTTTTTGTTATCGAATAGTTTGATTAAGACAATCCGAATTTATAGAGACTTCATTTATATTTAATCACAAATTAAAACGATCATAAAACTATGTTTCTATGATATTATTTAGTGCACAAACAAATAAACCAACAGTAATATCTACACCAACTAAAGCTGAATGTTTTAAAAATATATCGAAAAAGAAACAATTAAAAGTATCTATTACAAATCGATCATTTATCATTACCAATAAATATTCAATACCGAATACCTTCTATGAACAATGGGAAGAAGGTAAAATGCACAAAAATACAAACAATTGTCGGATGATATTGTAAATGATTGTTCTTTTTTTTTTTGCTTGTTTTTGTTCATTACTTCTTATTAAAATGAATTGATCTAATTTAGTTCTATTTCAGATTATATATAAGTTATGTTTTTTCGTGATAAAGTAGCCAAAGTATCTCTAAGAGATATGCTCGAAATTCAAGAGCGTCTCGGAACGAAAAAGTAATAGACAAAAAAATTAACAAATTCGATTTTTTAATTCTTAGAATTATTTTTTTTAAAATTAGTTTCACAAAAGCTTTACAAAATGATGAAGAAGTTGAGAAAGATAAAGATGATGATAATGAACAAACAATAAATGAAACTAAAAAATCAACAACTCTAAATAAAAAAATATTGAATCAACCAATATCAAAATCAGAGTAAATCATAATTGTTTCGTTGATGTTTGTTTATTTTAAATAATATGTTTAATAAATAGACCTATTGAAATGTCATCAAAACGACGACCATCAAAACGTGATCAAGTTCCTGTTCATATGCGTGGTAAAAAAAGAATTGTTGATCCACGTTTTAATGAACAATTTGGTGATTATGATGCTAAAGAATTTCGACAATCTTATCATTTTATTACGGATATGCGACGAAAAGAATTAAATGTAAAATATTTATTTATTTTATTTTTTACGATTATTTAATTTAATTTAATTTAATTTAGGAACTTAAAAAACAATTGAAAGCATGTCAAGATCCAAATGAAAAAATGAAATTGAAAACAGTCATTAATCGTCTTGTATGTTCTTATCATCTTACATTTACAGTAGTTCAGTAAATCTTAGTCTCAAGCAGTAACTTGAGGTTGATAGACTTTAATGTAAAAGGAGATTATGAAGAAAACATTGATTTTTTCCTTAGGATCCAAAAAAATACTTTTTTAAAATACTTTTCTGGTTTTCAACTATTTAAATACGTTAATCCCCATCCTCTTATTAACAAATAACGGTTCGCATGTCTATATTGTGTCATAGATAGGGTACTCCAATCTGCTCTAATTTTGAGGTGCGGGAAGCCTTCATTGTCTGGGATGATCTTAACATGAGTTTCTGCCTAGTCGATGACTGCAATTGTGAAATCTTCAACGAAAACTTGATTAGAGCAGGTGAGAAAATCCTAAAACAAATGGTTAAAATTACTGGGAGATATGGATCATTTTTCGATGATTTCTATCAACTTTCATCTGGAGATTACTTCATAAATCAGACAAACGAAAACCATTTGACATGATATGTGCATTGGTGACAAAGGCAATATTGAACTCTCGAACAAGTAGTCTGACATAATGAGATTTGTTTTCGATATTGAAATATTTTCGTTTGAAGAAAAAATCTATGTTGATCTTCTAACTTCTCCATATGAAGATCGATCAAGCCTTGATTAGTTCTTGTGATTAGAGTTCCATACGCTCTATTTGGTGCCAAACTATAAGACTAAGCGATAGAATTTCAGATACTTTTTACCTGACAATGGGACTTTTTGCGACTACTATATTTTCTTAATTTAATATATTGAATTATTTTTTTTGTTCTTTATCAATAGAAATCTCAAGTTAAAAATGTCGATGATTTAGATCGAGTTGAAAAAATTTCTAAAGATATACAAGAAAAAAGTGAACAACTTGCTAATGATGGTGAATCTACACCGTATATAACTAAAGGTAAATATTGAATCAATTGATTGATTTAAATATATATATATATATATATATATATATTCATTTATATTTAATAGAAGTTCGTAAAGTAATGAAATTAGCAACGACTTATACAGATTTAAAGAATACAGGACGAATTGATGCTTATTTAAGTAAAAAACGAAAACGTTTAGCAAGCAAGAAAAAGAAACAAATGCCAACAAGACGTGTCAACAACGATGAAGATGAAGATGATTAATATTTCATTTGTTTTCTTTTTCTCAATCATTTTCTTTATTTAATTGTTCATGTTTGTTATACTGTAAGAGATCTTTGCTCTTACATATATATGCTCTTTTTTTTTATTGCATTCAACATCATTAAACATAATGCATATGCAAACAAACAAAAAATAAAACGTAAAATATTTATTTTTAGTTGATGTTCTATATAAATCAGTTCAAGAGCCTAATCATGATTTTACTATAAAGTTTTCCTTATCTCAGTTAAAAATACTTCATTCACATATGCAAAACAAAAACCATTCAAATTCATAAGACTTCTATTGATCATGAATCGATGCGGCAAAAAAAATTCATGGCATTTTTGTTTGTCTATATTAAACAAATTAGATAAATACACATATTTTTAGATTATTTTATAATCAATCATATTTCCATGCTAAATTATTATTATTATTATTATTAAAAAAAGAATAGAAAATAATCTATCTAAGACAAGGTTAAAATAATCAATCTATTGAGTATGTGTTCTAATATAAATCAATACAATTAAAGATTTGTTGATTACTTTTGAGCATCTTTTCCACAATAAATCTAAAATATTACAATAGATTTAGTGAAGAAACGTATCGAACAAAAGAGAATATAAAACTTACCATAACTTTAATGGCTTGTCCACTTTCAGCCATTTGAAAAGCTTGAACAGATTCTTTTATATTATATCGATGTGTTATCAATGGTTTAACGTCAATTCTACCAGATGCAATCAAACCTAATGCAGCTGGATAACAATTTGCATAACGAAATACACCACGAATATCAATTTCACGAACAGCAGCATTTACAATTGGTAACGATACTAATGGACGTCCAAGACCAACAAGAACTACAACACCACCTGATATTGTTGCCTATATTCGGAAAATAAAATAAAAATATTATATTTCTATTTTAATATTCAGCGAAATTAATTACATAGAATGTTGCTTGAATAGATGATTCAGCACCTGAACATTCAATTGATATACGTGGCATAGATCCAAGTGTTTCTATTACACGTTTAGCTGTTTTTTCGGCATCATTATCAGCAAGAACAACATGAGTAGCTCCAACTTTCTTTGCAAAGTCAAGTCGAGATTGACTAATATCTTTGTATTTTTTTAAATATAATACAATAAGATAAAAATGAAACAAAAAAAAAACTCTTACCCGTCATAATAATTGCATCAGCACCCATTGCTTTCGCTGCCAACATACTCACAAGACCAATTGGTCCTTGAAATATATATATATATATATAGATTTTATATTGCATATATATATTTATTATTAAATATTTACCAGCTCCAGTTATGAATACTGTTGATCCAATAGTAACACCAGCTCGACGACACGCATGAACACCAACACTCAATGGTTCACAAAATGCACCTTCTTCATATGTGACATGATCTGGTAATCTATTAAAGTATAATTTTCCAAAATAAAAAAATAACTACTCAGAAAAAAACCTCGATTTTACTTGAAACAAAAATCAGCAGCATGAGTATGATAACGTGCAATACTTCCGTGAACAGGTGGTGTTGCAAGAAAAACGACATCAGCACAAAGATTATAACGACCAGTTTTACAAAAATCACATCGGCGACATGGTACACCAGGTTCAATTGTAACACGATCACCTTTGAAATAAATATTTTTTAATTAAAAATCTTCAAGATTCATGTTCATGAATTACCTTCTTTAAGATGTTTTACATTTGGTCCAACTTTAATTACTTTGCCTGCACTTTCATGACCAAGAATCATAGGAGCACGAACAACAAAATCTCCGATGCAGCCCCTTTTCTATTAATAAATTTGTTATTTATGGAAATTAAAATAAGTAAAAAAAAAACTTAGCTATACCCAATAGTGTACATCGCTACCACAGATACCAACAGATTGCATTTCAAGTAATACTTCTATAAGATTGATAAGTGTTCAATGAAAAACGTCATATTATTAATGTTCAAATTACCTCCATCTTTTGGTTCATTGATTGGAACAGGTTCCTTAAAATAATGAGAAAATGAAGATGGAAATTTTCCTTTTTTTATTTTCAAACATCATACCAAACGAAGATCATCGATTTTATGAAGAACAAGAGCAATATTTTCGTCGAGTGCAGAAGTCATTTTAACCTAATATCTATCGTATGTTTATACTATTTTAACAACAAGTTAACCTTGTCCGTGCCTCTCTACAACAGAAAAAATCGAGTAGTTGCACGAAAAAGACGAATAATTAAAAGGCAAAAGAGGGCACATTGAGATAGGAGATTGGTTGTAATTGTTTTTTTCTTATCATAGACCTCGATAAGCACGCCTAGATCTTATTGAGAATTACGACGATCCTCAATGTTTATTTTTTTTCTCTTTTATTCCCGCTTATTACTACCGGTCAATTTTAAACCAATAAAAAAATATTGAAATCAATTCGAATCGTCTTTTTATTTTAAAAGATATTTTATGAATAAATTTCATTTAAGTTTTAATAATTCAGTTAAAAAACATGAATAAATTATGTTATAATATGATTTCGATTTAGCCTCCTCATTTTCAAATATCTATAAAATAATGTGATGTCCGACCAATGAAAATTCGTGGATAAAATTTGTCTGAGGACCCTGTTCAACGTGAAGAAATCAGTGCTTTTTGAAAAAAACCTATCATCGAAATCATCGTTTTAAAATAAAATGAGGTATAGTACAATATATCTGTGATATTACGTATAATTCGTTTATTTTTTTTTCCACATATTTAGTTCGCTCCGAGTACAAAAGCGGCTCGCTTCATCAATCTTAGCATGTGGTAACAAGAAAATTTGGCTTGATCCTAATGAAGCTAATGAAATTTCAAATGCTAATACCCGTAAGTTAGGTTCTTTTTTAAATTAAATATGAGATATATATTCCTTCAACAATCATCGATCGTTGATTGTAAGAATAATTTCTTTTTTACACATATAACATAGATCGATACACGGGAAGGATAAAATATAATTTTTTTTGTTTGTTTTATACTTTGTCGATTTTTCTATTTAATTGACAACAAACAAATGAAATGAACACAACTGATATACTTATTTTTTTTCCGATTGTAAATAAATTATTTAATTATTGTTTTTTTGTTTTAGGTCAAAGTGTACGTAAATTAATTAAAGATGGTCTAATTATTAAAAAACCAGTAGCAGTACATTCACGTTTTCGTACACGTAAAAATAATGAAGCTCGTCGTAAAGGTCGACATATGGGTCATGGTAAACGAAAAGGTACAGCTAATGCTCGTATGCCAGTAAAGGTTCGTTAAAAAATTACATAAGTTTTCTATTCTATTAATTATATATATATATATTTTTTTTTCTTTCTATTAGATTGTTTGGATTCGTCGTATGCGTGTATTACGTCGTTTATTGAAAAAATATCGTGCAGCTAAAAAAATTGATCGTCATTTGTATGTTATTTCTATGAAATGAAAAAGCACAAAAAAAATAAATAAATTTATTTATTTAATTAGGTATCATGAACTTTATTTAAAATGCAAGGGTAATGTTTTCAAAAACAAACGTGTATTAATGGAATTTATTCATAAGAAAAAAGCAGAAGTGCAACGTACAAAAATGCTTTCAGATCAAGCTGTTGCTCGTCGTGAACGTACTAAAGAAAAACGTATTCGTCGTGAACAACGTATTCTTCAAAAACGTACTGATCTTATGGGCAAACAACAAGAAGATGATGATACAAATGTTGCCGTTCAACAAGCTATTGAACAACAAGTTCAAACACCTGTTGTTGCTCCAACATCAAAATCACAGCAACAACAAGCACCAACTAAGACTGTTGTTAAACAAGACAAGAAACAAGAAAAACAACCGCAACAACAACAACAAACACAACAAAAGAAGAAGTAAATTTTTTAAAAAAGATGAACATTGGACACAACTAACATTCAATGTGTCTAATATCTCATTTTTCCATCGTCGTATTTATCGAATGATGTTTTTCATTGCCATTTGTTTATTTACAATAAATAAAAATTAGCAATCGCAGTATATATATATATATACATGTTACTCGCATTACATATGAAGAAAATTTATTTTTCGAACTTAAAATAGACAATAACTGTTCTTTGCTGTTATTTATTCGGAAATTTAACGATATACAATCTTAGTTTTCCTAGTAGATTATAAAATATATAGAGATAATGTATGATTATATCTGCGATTTCTAATTTATCTTTTTGTTATAAATGTAGAAAAAGTCATATTTCGAATGAAATGACAATAAATAACTAAACCATTGATTGCCTGCAATCTGATTATGACTAAAAGATGTAGTAGAAAACTCGAAAACAACGAGAATATCTTTCCAATAAGTAATGTACTTTAGAATACATCATCAATCATTTTATAAACTAAGTATGAAGAAAAATAGAAAACTCGATAAAATATTTTTGTTAAATCGTTTTTACTATTCTTCAATAGAATTTATTTTTCGATGTGATCGGGTTCATGTGCAGATTTTCTTTAGAAAAAAATAATTAAGTTTTCTAAATTGAGAAAAAAAAGATTATTATAACGAGTGATTGGAAAACTCTTTGACAAAATGTTGAAGGATGAAATATATTTTCCACGGTTTTGTTTTGAAAACAACTGATCATCATAAATGTGCTTAGCCTATGCTTGAACAGAATAATAATTTGAAAAAAAAGTAATTTAGTAAAACATTATGAAATTGATCTAACAACTGAAAATCTTCCAAGGAATGGTTGTTCAATATCAAGTGATAGGAAAAAACTGAAGGATTTGCAAAATAATGCTACAAATCGAATTGGTATCAATCAATGAAAACTAGTAAAAAAAAAACTTGATATTTCACAATCAACTATTCACTATAATTGAGAGAAACTACGATGTAAGTTAAGTTAGCACGGTATTCAAGTTTTTCTCGTCCGAATTAATCTCTTAACTTTCGTTGACTCTCTATTTAATTGTATTAGATGCAGAATTTTATTCTCTATCGAATAGTACTATTTTCAATTGAGATCATTGGACGAAAAATACTAAGTATTTATGTGAGCTATTTAATGAGAATGCGAGCGAAGGCAAACACGTCATAGAGAACAATGTGATCAACACTACTATTCTCAATATTCTATGCTAATCCATATTTATTTATCTATACAAAAACATCTACTGATACGATACATTCAATTATTAAGTTTTCAATCTTAGGGTAAGGAAATCACTGTCTTATCCAGCATGACGATCTAGAGTTAGAAAAGCCCGATCTCCCTCTCTCTGCTTCCTAGATCGGGTTTATCTTGTTTCTTCTCCCTCTGAAGTTCGTTGCCATTACATGAATACTATCTGTTGCTCTACTGACATTAGATTTTCAGTCCTACTTTATGCTAGCGGTTTCGATTCACTAGTAAAATCTGCATATCACTTGTTTTAGAAGAGAGAGTCCAAAATAATCTCATTATCAAATATAGATACATTAATATCATGTATTGAGAAATGAGTATATATGCAGATGAGCTTTTTCTTTTATGTATGATCAGTATTTTATATAAGGAGAATTTTCGATCTTTGAAATGGTTATTTTCAACCATTTAAACTGTTGATGGAAAAACAGTACAAAATCACAAACAACAAAAAATATAGCGAACATCATGTAACATATTTACATGTATAGATATATCATATCATGCAAAATATTAACATCGTAAAAATAATCAACATCATGATACATATAATATAATCATCGTAATATTTTTTATTCATAACATTATAATCAATATGAGTGATATATAATTAATAAATACCGAAAATAATCTTAATAATGTGTATAACAATATGTGAAAATTAATTGAATAATTATAATCACAAAATAATTCATTATCAAATAAGTATACATCACTCAAGTTTGATGTCCTATTTCATAGAGTATTATGTATCAAAAATTAAATAGATACCTTGAGATTTCTATGTCATATCATACATTGACAAACGAAATAAAAGAGTCTTATGAAGAAAGTTAGTTTGAAATATGTAAAATTTGTGTATGTGTCTACCAAGCGAGTAAATGAGAATAATAAAAAAATAGTGAAATATATCAAATAAAATATATTGATATTGGTTTATTGTTCTTGAAAATTATGACAATATTATGATGAATACTGAAAAGAAGCTTGACGACTTCTCAAATATTTAGAATAAACAACAAGGCTATTCGAGATGATCAAGACGAAATGAAACAATGGAACAAAAATAAAATCGATTAAGCCTCGATCGAAAAAAAAAGAAAAGAGATAATATGAAATAATTGAGCAAAGAGAATGTCGTCCGAAAACTAATCATAGATGCATGGCTAAAATAGTTCATAGAGAAACTGATGATGAATATCGCATTCGACTTCGATGAAATTGTCAGCATACTGCCAATAATCGTTCGAAGAAGAGTTATAATAATAAATGAATAATAATTAGTCAAGTAGAAAGAAATCAAATAGAGCGACAGCCATTTCTTCAGAAAGTCGATATCAGGTTGGAAAAACGTTTCAAATGGAAAAGACATTTCATAGAAATTATAGCGAAGACAGAAAACACCCTGACATGGATAATTGTTTACTCAATAATGATCAAATACAGATCAAGTGTATACATATTTGAAAAGAAAGAAAATCAACTACATCAATGGATGATGAAGTAAACCCATATTTGGATAAAGTTCAAACCAGAGATGGAGACAGTTCGGTTCGGAATTTTTCGAACTGATCTCAGTTAGGTTACTCTCTTAGTAAAATTTTTGCAATTTATATAGATGTGAAATCATTTGAAGTAAGAAGTATAAAAACCGTCGTAAATTGCAGCGAAAGTATTTGTACAATTCTCTTTCTGCGTCCTTATCGATTCTAACAAAAAAATTTAAAAAATAAGCTAGGTAGTGATATTTCAGTAAAAAAAAATTAACGTATTTCAATAATAATCCAGTATATCCAGTGGCAGAACTAAGGTTTTATTATATGAGGCGATTCGACGGAGATAGGGATCATCATGATCATGAATTGTTTCCAGATTCCTTAGAGGCAGTAAGAGCTCATTTTGAGGCTTTTTCTACTAGAAAATAGCGATTTTTTTCTCGATGTTGGAAGATCGCCCGAAGCATCCTCTTAAATCTACCGCTGAATACATTAAACTAATGAGTTGTCTAAACTGAGTTCGAATATAAATGAATCTCTGGTTGCAATAGGGACTTCAAAAATAAATAGAAAAAACGTCGGATCAGCAGCGAACTGTGTTCAAAGCCAAAGTTAAAGATAAAACTAATTTGATTTATATTTTATAATTGAGATATGACCAAATTGTTAGAATAGCCAAAAATAAATTTTATCACAATTATAAATCATAATTGCGGTAGGGAATATGCTGGAAGTGAAGTCAAAACAGTCAGAGATAAAACTTGATTTGAATTTCAATTAGGATAGAGGTAACCCGTGAGTTAGTACCAGACGTAGATATCTTTTGTTCAAGCCTTAGTCCAGTTGGTATCCTCTTGAATAAATTCATGCGTGGAAATTGAGCGTTGGGCTGAAAAAAACATCTTCAGTCACATAATTGACTGTTTATTTCACGTAAGTGAAGTTAGCCTCATATTCGAGTAAAATCAGCCGATATTCGTCCAGGAAACTGTTCCAACTGTTCCAGAGAGTTCCAAGGTAGAACTTGATGAGCTCTATCGATTGGTAACCTTGGATTTCCCATAGCTCAAACCATTCGTGAAAAAAAGCTAAAATATTCATTTTTTTCCATATGACTCCTATCATATGGTTAGTAAAATCAGTGAATATTCGTCTAGGAAGTTCTTCTAGCTGTTCCAACATGTCTCCAAATGTAAATTGACGAGCTCTATCAATTGTTAACTTTGGTGTTGGCATAACTCAAAGCATGTGTAAGTAGAAAAAGAAATGCTGGCTTTTCTTTATTACATCTTTTGAACTTTTCCAGTAAAAATCGACAAGTTTCCTCTAGAAATGATCAGCCACTATTTATGTAGAAAAATACTTTTGAGCAATTCCTTATTATCAGTCTGAGCCAAATCAAATTTGTTAGTGGAAGTTTTGAGACGAATGATCTTACTCATACAGAGTGACAGAATTACCTCATGAGTTAGAATCTATGAAGTCCATATATATTGATTGTACTGATACGGTAACAGCTACGGAAAATATAATCATACCACTATATAGAGCTCATCAAACTGTACTTGACATAAGTGCAAAACTTTTAGAATACATTTCTAGAGGAAACTTGTCAACTTTTACTGAAAAAATTCAAAAGATGCAATCGACAAAAGCCACCACGTCTTTTTCTACATACACATGCTTTGAGTTATGGCAAAACCAAGGTTACCAATTGATAGAGCTGGTTAATTTACATTTGGGAACATGTTGGAACAGCTAGAAGGTATTGAAGGAAAATTGAAAGTTATCGATGGAGCAACAAGAGAAAAGATAAGTGGAAGATTTTGGGATCTCGAGGGAAAAGAATTGCTTTGGTAAACATTTTTATTGTGACTCTCATTCTTTGTAATAAATATTCGAAAAATCTTCAAAGTGTATGATTGATGATTGTGATGAACTTAAAATAGATTTCAAATGTTGAAAGAAAAAAAAACAAAGAATATCTTTATTTTAACTGACTTATTTGAACCGACTGTTGTTACTAGAAAAATAGAAAAGATATCATTAAGAAAAATCTATTGAAACTTATTCTGTAAATCGTTTTCGCTATTATTATTGATCATTGGTGATAGTTTTGGTTGGTTGGTATTAAAATCTAAAGAAAAATTTTTGAATTACTATAACGAATTCGAGCGAAGAAATGCCTTGAAATAAGGTTGTTTACTTTATTTAACATCCATAATAAACACATGTTTATATGAGATAGATAGTAGATAAGTTCTTTTGCATAAGTTTTTCATCAAATTTTTCAATTGATCGGAAACTTAATAATTATGCATTCATGGTCACAAGACTTTTTATCGGAGATATTTGTTATAAATAGAATTAGTTTTAATCGAGAAGTTTAATTCAAACTCTGATCTTAAATATAGAAAGATTATGTGCTCAGATTCCTTTTGAAAAAAACTACAGTCAAAGGATTTTTTGATTACTCATCATATAACTATACATAACCATATACTATTTTCTAGAGATCTATGTAGCTTCTTCTTTAGAGATATTGATTAACTCGAGTTTATAATGCATTTTATAAAGAGAGAATAAGTCTAAGAATTGGTTGAGACTATTCTTCTTTTATCAAAAAATAACTGAAGAAAAAAAAACACTTTAAACACTTGATGTTTACATATTGATACCTACTTTTCGCTAAAATATTCAGTTCTACTTCAGAAATAAAGGGTGTAAGTGTGGATGGTTTTGTGATCTTCTCCTTACCCACATCCTCATCTACACCCAATTGTCTCTTATATTTATTCAAGTTTTTCCAGAACGTACCAAAATGCTAGGCTCTTCGCGAGGTTAAAAAGTGACACTAGCAGAATCTCTTTGCTTTCCAATTTCTATAGGATCGTTTTAAATAGCGGTCATTTCAAGAGTCACATCAAACCATACGTAGACAAGTGTACGACAATACGAGTTGATGGAAAATTTGATTTTGCAATAGATTATAACTCTATAGAGATGGCCTACTCAAGATTTAAAGCGGTTGATTGTTCTTTGAAGTGATGAAATTTAAATCTTCGTTTATAGAACTCAGTGATACAATATTGATTGACATCTTTATAATTTATCTCTTAGGTAATGAGTAATGAAACGGTGTTAATCCATATTCTTATCTATTTTATTGCACAGAATGATCGATGATAGATTTATTTGAACATAATCCGACATTAATCTTGTGATAATTATGTCTTTTAAATCAATTTTGTTTTCATTATTCCTGGGTTTTTTTGTGTTCGACATTTCCTTTCGATCAAAATATAGACTACTAGTAAAAAAAGCTCGATAGTCAAAGATTCTAATTTATATATAATTTCTTTTTGTTTTACCGAATTGGTTATCTATCTGCTTCACAATGCTTTCATGATTCGAAAGGTTAATATTATTTTTCTGTTTATCATTGTATTTAATAAAATGAATATTTTTAAGGATCTACATAGTCCATCAATGTATGAAGTAGTTACTGCTATGAGTGGTCTTTCATGTTTTATAAATAGTGATCTAGCACGTGATTTAGCTAATGATATAATGCCGCTTGTAAGAAATAATTGTATTTTTATTTTTATTTATTTATTTATTTAAATTCTTTAGATGACATCAACAAAGCCATATATTCGTAAATGAGCTATTCTACTTTTATATAAAATATTTCTTAATAATCTTTTTATAGCCTATTTATTTTCTTGTCGTATTTTTATTCATGTCACTTGCATTCATCTACTTAAAATTCAGCAATTATCCTTGGTGAAAATCCATGGTATATACAAGAAAAGATCTTAGAGTTTTAAAGACATGAAATTTTTGTAATATACTTTAGAAATATTTAGCTGTCATTAAAAAAATGAACTAACTATCTTATTGTTTAATCGATCATTTTTTATACAAATCAACATCTCTTTTAAAGACAACGGAATTTTAAAGTTAACTCCGACATTCATATAAATCAGAGTCAACATCAATGTCCAATGAGTTATCTTTTTATTACACTGATGATCACATAAACAGTGTCAAAAGTTCATAAACAAAGAAATAAAAAATTTCATATACATATATTTTTTTACTTCATCTTTCGATTTGTTAAAAATTTTATTTACAACTCAAGTTTAAGCGCATGCACATATTAATGTACATTTTCTCATCATCACAACACGAAACGCAACGTTAAGTAAAAAAGAGGAAGAACATATGAAGAACGAAATTTATGTGATGATGAGCACATGGTTGAGAAAAAGCTGTCTACGCGATGAAAAAGGTCATAGTCCATTGATTCACGTAAACATACATTTATGGGAAAAAAACCAAGTAATGTTATCGATTATAAATACAGAATAAAACCTATTGCAAATACATCAAACAAAATTTTTACACTCAACTATCGACTAGCACGTAAGTATATTTAATTTCCAACATTTTTAGACTAGTAATAACATTAAATTTGACAGTAAAGAGTGATTAGAAACAAGAAAAAAACGAAAGTAGTTTTATGAGAACTACGCTGGGTGATAATCAGGATGTGCAGTCGATTGTCTTGATTGAAGAAGCTCTTACATGTATTATAGGCTTACTGCAAACCACGTTACACACATTAACTTTTTTATACCTACATTGCACCGGGAGTATCAGTAATGAAAGGCACAATTTTCAATTTTTATGAAGATACCATAGCAAGGAATTCAAAAAATTATTATAGAATTTGCTCAATGATATAGACACATAAAAAGAATTCATTTGAATCTTAATGTACTCAATCAAAATCTAAGATTTGTACATAAAAACAATAAGTCCTTATTCACAGAATAGAGTAAGTGTCCAGATAATCTCTTGAAAGCCAGCTCAAATAAAAAACAACCTTCATGCAGTAATCATTGGAGAAAACGAAATCGAATCGATTTCGATTTTTCATCACTCCAGCTGTGTTTTTTTTGCATAGAACACAAGCATATATAAGAGAAAGGAAGCTTGGAAGGAGAGAGAGAAATAAGAAGAGAGAAAATAGTGAATATAGGAAAAAAAGAGCAGGCAGCTATTATCTTTCATGAGGTTCTATTATTGGCACACTAAGAGCATGATCAAAGTTGATAATTCGATTGTTGTGCAACGACAGAAGAAATTATAATCGGTTATCACTTAGATTTTGTTTCACAATAGTAATAGTGAAAATTCTCATGTAACTAACTTCGGCACGATTTTGATTGATTTTATATGCTCTCGTACTGGTTTATAAACGATAAGGTGAAAGAAAACAAAATAGAGTCTTTTCCGGTGTAGAAAAAAAGACGAAAAAAAAATCGATTAAAACAGATTTTTTCCCCGTTTTTTTTACATGAGAGGTCTGTGTTCCAAATCTATGCTACTTGCTAATATATTTCAACCTTTCTAGTCATATCGGTCCGATCTGTCTAATCTTTTTCTTAAAAAATCCTAATTGAGGACTAGCCTAAGGTCTGGTATGTCCTTGAATCTCGTCCCAAATCTATCATTGACGAGCATGAGCACATATATACTAACTAGTCTTGTTCAAGTGAAAGATCCGCGTAGGACTACTTTAGTGTCGATGATAGATCAAATTATTATTATCAAAAATGCAGACTAGTTCTGGACAAAGCTTTTTCGAGGCGAAGGATTGTATGCTCGAAAACTCAACTTCTACATCTCGGTGAACACTTATAGATACTATTTAATTGAATTCTATTTAGATATTCTTTAAAATTTTTATATGGACCATGAAAATCTCGGCATTCTAATACGAATTTATGTGTATAAGCTCAAACAAGACTATTTCTTTTGAATTAAAAAATTATTTTCATCAAGTATTAATAAAAACTAATGAATGCGAGCAAATGCTATGTTCAAAATAAATTAATACTTTTTTTAGTTGAAGAGAAAATAATATATATGAGTATCATGATTTTATTTTATATTAATTTAAGTTAATCCATTTTAAAGTTATAACTAGAATAGATTTGTGCAATCTTATTTCATTCTTAAATTAGACTAATCAGAGCGCATATTTAAAGTAAAATGAAATTGTGACGCATCAAAAAATATTCGTATTATTTTGAGGTTGGCTTGGATCTTTTCTTTATTAACATTTACCCTCACTTGTTCTCGACCAGTTTTAATTGACTAACAGATGGATAAGTACCGCTCGACTATTTGAACTGTTAAAGCTGACGTCAGTCTATTAGTAAGACATGATCTGGCATCAGTCAGGACACTCGTCAAATGTTGAATACTGTCAGATCAGATGTTCGAATCCATCTTTTGCCTCCATTGTTTACTCTTTTTCTGTTCTACGTATTAATCTGGACAGGTTAGATAGGCAAACGGACTCGACATGTCGGAGTTCAACGACATTTTGGGCTAGTCCAGACATAATTGCAGAAATTTTTCTTGTCAGAATGACTAGCCATGACGGGTATTGTCGATATTTCGGACTAGTCATGTCGCCACCCCCCCCCCTCTTCAGCGACTTTTTGTTTACTTGGTCATTCTTCTTTGCTTCTTGCCTAATGGACAGAGACTCCGTCCATCCGCTATCGTCATTTTATGAGTAACACTCTTTTGGAAAAAACAAACGATCAAAGGAGAAGAAGTCCTTAAAGTCTATAGCAACAAGTCAGAAAAGAAACCCTGTCAACAAAAAAAGAATAAACAATTATACAAATATAGGAAGACGATATTTCACTTATTGTAGGCATTCATCCGTCATGAGCAAACAAAAACCAGCAACAACTGTTACTAGTGGTGCAGCAGCGATGCCTACCACCACCATGAACAATTCTGCTGCCGCTGTGCTGCCCCGACCTATGCGTCGGGTGCTTCAAAATTTTCTGCTGGTATGGCTTGATGCCAATTTGGATGAATCCAAGAAAGATTTCAAGAAATCACTTCGACATCTGCGACGTGTTGTGGCGTCTATTACAACATTTACGGATGCTCAAGAATGCGTCAATTTTCTCAGCGAAATAAAACGAGAAAAAGTATTTATGATTGTATCTGGTTCACTGGGACAGCATGTAATACCAGATATCGAAGCATGGCCACAATTGGAGTCAGTTTATGTTTTCTGTCGTGACCAAGTGGCTCATGAACAATGGGCCAGCAAAATATCTAAGGTAAAGGGTGTACATACGAAAATCAAACCGATTTGTAAGGCCTTACAAATCGATCGTGAAAATTGTGATCGAGCGATGATCTCGATCAGTTTTAATGGCATTGATCCGTTATTTATGTATACCCAATTATTGAAAGAAACGCTTTTGGATATTGAAGACGACGATGCAAAATCAATTAAAGAACTTGCTGAATACTGCCGTCTTCAAGATGATATTGATGAAAGTAAAATTAGGAAGATCGAAAAAGAATATCGTGACCATACACCAATATGGTGGTATACAGCACCATACTTTATTTATTCAATGCTCAATCGTGGCCTTCGCCTAATGGACGTCGACATTATAATTAAAATGGGTTTTTTTATTCGTCATTTACATCAATATAGAAATTTTTCAGAAATCACGCAAGCTTATTGCATACATTTGTAGTCTTCTGTTTGTTTGAATCGTACGTACGAAGGGTTGCAGTGTGATTACTACAGCCTAACCATTACCATCTACACGCCCGTATAAAAATCACCACCAAAATTACCAGGTTGCACCTAACACTAACACTGACTGACACTCACCCACTGCAAACCTGTATAATTTCACTCCACAACTACTATACCGATCGATCGACACCTGAGCGCTTATGAATAGCTATGTCGCGAAGTACATTGATCATATACACATCCATCATCCATATTCATAGCAAGTTCGAAGATCAATAACAGCCACATACAACTAGGTGAGCATGCAACGACTTTCCTCTGTATGAACCATTTTCTTTCACTCCATGACGACTGCCCATCACTCAAAATAATCATATTGAGACGTAAATGCATTCTTTTTCCAAAACACAAATCTTTTTTTTGATGAAATATGTCTGAAAATTCTCTTCTGCATTCATGTTTTGCGATCATCTGACTTTGAATATCATTCCTGTTGCACATAATTAGAGTATGCCTGTAGTAGCATCTAGTAAAAATTTGTGCTACATTGGACAAACATTATTCTTCTTTCGTTTGTCGGGTTTATGCAATACAGAACGATGGATTTTCAAACGGATATTCGGTTTTGAGATCTATTATTTTTCTATTCTATTCTACATTCAATTAGCATCATTTTTTCCAAACATCGAGCCCATTCATACATAGATGAGAAAATTTTTTGGAATACTTTTTTTCTTGCGCATTCAATTTAGAGTTATATTGGCTAGTGGTTAGGAGAATTTCTTTATTTTTCTGACTTTACGCACACTCTATCCCACATCAATGATATACGGTAGAAAACGGTTGTAATCCATGATTTTTCAGCAAATTCCAAAGGTAGGATTCCGTAATTGGTTCCGACAGTCGGTTCCATCTTGGTTTCTACGAATTCTTATCCTTTCCAGTTCGAATACGAAACTCCAATACGATTGTCTGATATTCAGCCGTAGAACTTAAAGACCAGAAATCAGATAGGACCACACAATACGGTTCGGAATAAATTCTATCCAGACAGATGATATGTATAACATCGACGAGATAAATAGATGATTCTTGTGAATGGAAGTACGAGTATCTGAGTGGTTGTGCGAAGTTGTAAACAGTCAAAACACTCACACCCGTCCTACACACCAGCCTCATCGTCATTCCTGTACACTCAAAAAAAAAAATTTTGCTTGGCATAACCTCGATTAATGCACTCCAGAGAATATTTTTTAAAACAACTTTTGTTCTTCGAAATTTTCGAGAGAGAATTTAATTGTACAACGGTTGGGGATATTTCAAAATCCAGGTAATTCACGATCCGAACTACAAAAATAGAAAAAATTTGCCTCCAATGCTGTGAATTGGTGTTCCTCGCCGAATATTTTTGAAAAAGTTTTTGCTCTTGAAAATGGATGTGTTGAATGTCCAGAACATCGTTTGATCGAGAATCGAATTCCATGTCGAATGGAGATATTTCCAAGTCTCAACAATGGAAAGTTCAGACCTCTGAAAGAGAAAAATTCTGCCTAGCAGCATGCTTTGGTTGGTACCTCGCAGTGAATATTTTTCAATGAATTTTTTCACTTCTAAATGAAGCCGGCAGATAGTAAAGGACATCAATCAATAGAGAATTGAATTGCATGTTTCATCGAGGTGTTTGCAGGCCTGTGAAGTAGACCCTCATTTTTTAAAGGGTGTCTCGTTCGCTTCCTTTCAAACCAGTGCACACCCACACTTTAGTTACAAAATATTTCAAATGTTGTCTAATACTCAGAAGAAGAAACAAAATTACACATTTAAACGCCATCGGATCCGACAGGAGTCTACTGGACGTCTTCCACCTGAGTCATTTTCTCCTAGATGATATGTTCGATTGTACTCAAACTTTTTAAAACTCTTCGTTGTTGTTATAAGATCCAAATGGATCTACTACTTCACAATTTTTCAGTTATTACTACATTAACATTTCTTGTTTTCAACTAATCTTTTCATCTAATCTCTAATCTTGTGTTGGTGAATAATATTCGTATGAGAAATCTCTGATAAGCTCAGAAAAGGAAAAATGGTACTATGAGTTTGCATGGGACCCACAACGAAATTTGTCGTAGTACTAAATCTGGCATCTGTTGTTTTCTAGTTATTTTTTAAATCAGTTTCTTCTAATCCATTTGTAAGTTCACTATTTGAGATAATGATTCATATTCTCTTAAAATAGTGTAGAAAATTTTTACGTTTTTTTTTCTTGAAACCACATTTACTGACGTTTTTAGTTATACGTTTGTGGAAAGTTTTAAATTACTATTTGTCAGAATGTACGAAATAAAAGATTAAAGAAGAGTTTGCATTCGACGATGAAACTCAAATTTGAATAACATCATGATTGTGATAAAAAAAGAGCAAGTTTTGACTTTTTTTAAAATCATGAAAAAGAAAAAGACAAAAAATAAATATAGTTGTAAGAAAAAAATTTCTTCACCTTTTATCTATAGAAGATTAGATATATCAACATACACACATATACAAGGGGAAAAGCAAACTTCTGTACTTCTTCATACTTCTATTAGTGGATAAAAATGAAGAGAAAAAAGTGCACTTCTTTCGTACTTAGGTGAATGACACTTCCGGCTCAGTTCGCTGAACTGGAGCTGGTCAGTCAGTTCTAGTTCCCGAGAGCTGGAGCTGTTACACACCTCATGCTGAATCGATTTTTAACTAAAGAAGAGCTCAAAGTTGGTGGAAATTTGTCAAACACAATCTCCTTGATATAATACTAATTGCAAAGTAAAACCACTCCATTACATTACTTAAGTATGTTGAGCTGGGAAAAAACACTCTACTCTTACTGCTTAAAGGAAAGTTAAAGTACACGACTCTTAGATTACCTCTAACCCGATATTTCGTACCACATTCGATACTAGTTAGTAGACGACGTACGAGTGACGCCTTTACCACAGTTTTGCGGTCTACACCTAAAGCCCTTGAAAATCTATGATGACTAACGCTAAATATCTCTTGAACAGTTAGCAACATCAGACATCCCTTACCCAGATAGTCTTTGAAGAGTAGCTAGAACCACTTCAAAATACCCCTTGAAAATTTAACGATACCAAACCTCAACAGGCCTTGGTGATTTATGGATACTTCCATAGAATATCCCTTGAGGGTCTATGGGTTCTTCCCAGGGAGCCCTAGAAAAAGTATGAGATAGCTCATATGAAAAGAACTGATGACCCACTCTAGCTCACGTGAGCTAAGATGGTGAACAATTCGAATTATAGCTCATGTGAGCTGGAACTGTCACACATTTATTCATAATTCTTGGTACTTTTCAGTACTTCTTTTACCTCTCGGTACTTCTTCATACTTCACAACTACAGAAGTATGCTTTTCCCTCCCCTTGCACATTTATCTACTGTTCTAGACTAAAATAATTATATCTAATATTCTTTTTAGTTACCTTCAATGTTGTCATAAAAGAGGTCCTAGACAATCGTTTTTTTTTCGATAGTTTATATCGTTATATTGCCACCAGTAGAACTGACATGTCGATCTTTATAAAAAGGACTATCTAGACCTTTATATTACATAAATGTAAAGCTTAAATAAAGCAAAAATATGCATTTGACCTATTTCTATGGTTGGGTCAAAGTGGAGTCCAGGATAACAACGAAGGATTAATGATTATTTTGATTGAATTGAAGTGCATGTCTTTTTTTCTTCTCTTGAAAATTTTGTATCGATAAAATTTTACAAAATTAGCATTATTCAGGAAAAAAAAGCTTTTTTTAATAGTTTTTTCATACATAGTGCATCCATTGTTTTACTTCTCGGGAGTATAAAGAACAATATTTTTCAAAGAAAAAAAACAGCACGCACCCAAATTTGTTTCAGTTGCCAGAGAATAAATTTCAGCCCTGGTCAACATATAGTGTGGATGTTATCGGAGACAGATGGAGAGAAACTTCATGTCATTGTTGGCTCTTGACCTATCGACAAAAGTTAGACAAGTTCATTTATTATTCATTAGGTTGTAACATTACTTTATTATTATCTTCTTTATGTTATATGATAGACTTAAATGGAAATTCTATACAGGTTAAGATTTTCAGAACTTATTGCAATAAAGAAAAAAAACAATCGGTGAATTCCATTATGATATAGTCAACATATTTGTATATTAATATTTCAATACATCAACAGATGCTTTACCAGAATTTTTCATTTAAGAATTAATTTTCGAATACGATGATGAGCTACAATGAAAAAACATGAATAAATAAAGAAGAAATATTTTTACTTTTTACTTGTAATACTATCATTAATATAGTAATGATTCGGTCTGTTATTACAACAAACAAATTCAATGTTTTATGTATATATAAAAAAAAACAATCTGAATAAAATTTTTAGCACGAAAAAAAACGAAAATCAATACGGTATTTGTTTTGGCATGTGATTGTGTAACAAGAGCATGTCTATCGTGGTAACAGAAGTCATCAAATAGACAAAAAAAAACACTTTTTCATTTTCATTTTCATTTTCATTTTCATGAAATAAATAAATACATCATACGTCATAATTTTTTTGTTTTCATCAGATTCTTTTTTTTATTAATAATATACAAATATAAGAAATGAATTCTTTTTCTTTAAGCACAAAGAATAGCAGTTTTCTTATACTTAGTAACCATGGGTTCTAAAACAAACATAAAACAGATAATTTTAATTAAAAAAATATATTGAAACTAGTTTATGATATGCATTAAGATGATTAAGTAATTTAAGTATAACCTCTTTTAATTCATAAAAATACAACTGAATTTTAAAAAAAAATACTATTGCTTTACCTGTACGATCATTACGACCAATACGATGCATACAATCTAAATTTATTTACTTTTTTATGAAATCTTTTTTTTCTTTTACCTTGAATTGTCCTAGCTATATCATAATTTAATACAAATGAAACATCTTTTATATGCATACCACGACCAGTATCATCTATTGCAACCAGAATATCTTTTTGACGCTGTTTTAATTGACTAAAAGTTAAATCTCGATTTTCTTTAACTTTTTCCATCCTTCACGAAATAATAATTTGTTCAACACATTCGGTTGATTTATCAATTGAACCAATATAAATAGGTGCAGGACGATAACGATGACGAAGATATGTACGTGCTAAACGTTCAATAACTGATGTTATTGTTACTGTAAACATCACTATGGGACTTTATTTATCTTTTAAAACAAAATCTCTTAATATAAAAGAAAGAAAAATGTTCTTTTCTTCTTATGTTGTATCTTCTGCAAGTTCATTAATGGCTTAATATTCCAGAATACTACCAATAACTATTGGATGTATACATTGGAATAAATATAAAATTCATACTTTTCCAAATGTAATTGCTTCATTTTCAATTTGTTATACTAATTCACAAGTTGATGCTAAAATAAATGCATAAAGGGCGTTCCATAATGATAGAATATATTAATATACATGAATTTTGATAAAATATTTTTGCAATATCTTTACTTTGTAGTCAAAAGCGACACCGTGACGAAGAATTGTTTGAACTACATGGGAATGCATTTATATCTAAAATCTTTTAGACTTAATGACAAACTGGATCTTAAATTTATAAAAATGACGAAAACAGAAAAGATCGTAAATGTTTTGTGTTAATTTTAAATTGTTTGAAAACAACATAGTGTATTGATCGCACGGTTTGTAGTACAATTATTCAATGAATGTATCGAATCAGTAGATAGCGATGCTAAATTTGCTAATTTATAAGAAATTGAATATGTGTGAAACACAATGAATGAAAAAATTCCCAGAAAAATGTTTGGTATATCATTATCTTTAGAAAAAGAAAATGCACAAGAATAGAGCAAAGGTTCAATATCAGAAACATGCAAAGATAATAGACGAAATATCTTATGGATTACAATTGATCATAGAACACAATGGATATCATGTTCACACACATTAAGTTTTATAATATTTTACGTTTTTGAAAAGAATT
>CAJNOL010000657.1:0-74844 GCA_905250125.1 Rotaria sordida | reverse complement strand
CATTATAATTAAAATGGGTTTTTTTATTCGTCATTTACATCAATATATCGAAAAATTATATAATGAACAACAACAATCCAGCGCGAAAGCTACGGCGCCATTTACAGTATTCCGTGGGCAAGGTTTTTCAGTTGAAAATTTCGATAAAATGAAACAAACCAAAGGAGGGCTTATGTCCTTCAATAATTTCTTGTCCACAAGTGAAAATCGTCAAGTGTCCGTTAAATTTGCTCGAGAAGGAGCATCGAAAAATCCCAGTATGATTGGTATCCTCTTTATAATGACCATCGATCCGGCAATATGTTTCAAATCATCAATTCCTTATGTCGATGTTGGCAAAGATGGGTATTTCAAGGGCAATGAAGCCGAAATACTTTTCACAACACATACAATATTTCGCATCGATCAAATTAAACAAATGCAAGACGACCATACTAATACTCTATGGGAAGTCAAACTTACTCTTGTGGGTAACGACAATCATGAATTAAACGTACTTACAGCACACCTACGCCAAGAGATCAATTGGACAACAGGATGGTCTCGACTAGGTGGTATACTTATTCAACTGGGTGAGCCTGCAAAAGCAGAACAACTCTATCAGATTCTCCTCGAAAAAGCATCTTCTGATGAAGATCGAGCGGAGTACAGTCACCAACTTGGCCAGGTGTATGATGACATGGGCGAGTACTCGAAAGCACTTTCATCGTACGAACGATCACTTGAAATCTGGAAAATAGCTCTTCCTCCGAATCATCCCGACTTCGCTCAATCCTACAACAACATTGGTTCGGTGTATAATAACATGGGCGAGTACTCGAAAGCACTTTCATCGTACGAACAATCACTTGAAATCCGAAAAATAGCTCTCCCTCCGGATCATCCAGACTTCGCTCAATCCTACAACAACATTGGTTTGATGTATAATAACATGGGCGAGTACTCGAAAGCACTTTCATCGTACGAACAATCACTTGAAATCTGGAAAGTAGCTCTCCCTCCGAATCATCCCGACTTGGCTACTTCCTACAACAACATTGGTTTGGTGTATAATAACATGGGCGAGTACTCGAAAGCACTTTCATCGTACCAACGATCACTTGAAATCCGAAAAATAGCTCTTCCTCCGAATCATCCCGGCTTCGCTGAATCCTACAACAACATTGGTTTGGTGTATAATGACATAGGCGAGTACTCGAAAGCACTTTCATCGTACGAACGATCACTTGAAATCTGGAAAGTAGCTCTCCCTCCGAATCATCCCGACTTGGCTACTTCCTACAACAACATTGGTTCGGTGTATGATAACATGGGAGAGTACTCGAAAGCACTTTCATCGTATGAACGATCACTTGAAATCCGAAAAATAGCTCTCCCTCCGAATCATCCCGATTTCGCGCATTCCTACGTCAACATCGGGTATGCGTGTAATAAAGTGGGCATATATGCCAAAGCACTTTCATTTGGCGAAAAAGCACTAAATATTTATAAAAAGACACTTCCTTCAAACCATTTGAGCTTAGCTAATGCCTACAACAATATTGCGGAGGTATATAATAACATGGGCGAATACTCTGAAGCACTTTCATTGCATGCGAAAGCTCTGGGCATGCGCCAGCAAACGCTGCCTCCCGAACATCCTCACTTGGCTGAATCATATTACAATATTGGCCTTGTGTATTCAAATCTGGGCAACTACTCGAAAGCGCTCTCGTCGCATGAGAAGGCACTGGAAACCAGGAAGAAAACTCTCTCAGAGAACCATACGGACTTGGCAAATAGCTACTATGATATGGGCAGTGTGTATGAAAAGATGGGTGACTACCGAAAAGCGCTTTCATATTACGAACGATCACTCCGCATTAGACAAAAGTCGCTTCCATCAATGCATCCAGACACGATTCTATCGGAAAAAAACGTTGATAATGTGAAAAAAAAGTTGTAATTAATTTGATTTGTGCTACTCAAAATAAACAGGGTGTGTCTCGGAATGGTAAGCTCCGGATTTCATGTCCCTCAAGAAGATAATCATCAGTTGACTTCGATGCTGTCGTTTTTGTTCGAACTGAGGGTGTGGGTGAGCTTGTGGGTGTCATGTTGTCTCTATGCACACACCCAAACCCTAGTACACAAATGATCACCGCCTCTCGGAAGAGACGATGATCCGATGGACGCTTCTTGTCATACATACATAGATGTATGTTATGTAGGCCCACCATCTGTACGCCTGTACAGGTTACTAACAGAACGTCGGATATCCCTGGGGTATTGCCGATGTTCTAAAAGCTGTTGTTTTTTATGCATATGATCATAGAAATGAGTTACATTTGTTCATTGATGATTAATAAAAAATTGATGAATTTTAAATGAATTTATGATTTTTTCAATGTTACTCGACAATAATTGACATTCAGAAACAATATAAAATTAAAAATCTATTATATTAATTATGATATCAGGCATACAATATTGATAAATAAAATTTGCATCAACAACATATCCTTTAATCATTATATCTAAGGATGAATACATTCTATAAATTTGAAGATGAAATTTAAATTTTTAGATATGATTTAAATTATTAAGTATCCATTTCAAATAAGCAAACTCCAAATCTTTCTTTACAAAAACTTTTAAAATAAAATAGTCCAATTTTGGTACCTAGAATGATTAGAAAAAAACAAAAATCATTTTTTGAATAAATTGTTCCTGTTAGAAACCAATTTTCTCAAAGTTTGATGTTTACAGAATTCATACTAATTAAAATAAAATATTTGCAATTGTTAAAAACAAATTTCCAGTTTAGAGTCTATTAGTTTTCTTCGAATGTTCTAGACACACATGTCAGAGATGTTCATGATGCTGCTCGTACTATGATAGTGTCATGATTAGAACTCATTAACGGGTAGATTCAATTGATAGTCGAATATCTCGAGATGTTTTGTTTTCTAATGATTTTAAGAAAGATAAAAAGCTAATCATAATAAATTCATCTTACTTTTTTCAAACCAATTTCCATTTGATTTTATTAATGTTTCTATATTTGACTTGGATCAAGGTTCAAAATCCATCCATCGTTTAAAAGTGACTGATAATCGTTCAATATTAGGTATATGCTCAAAAAGATGTTCAAGAAAACACGTATATTTAAGACAAATATACAAATGTCGAAGCATTAAACAATAATAGTGCATTTTATTAGATATTGAACTTGCAGAAGAATGAGAAGATAGTATTAAACATTGATTGAATATTAACAGAAGAATTATCATCAGCAATATCAAGTCGAAGATATGTTAATTGACATTTATTAGAAAAAAATTGACGTATCAACTGTTTAAGCATCATTATTCGTTTCCCTAATGTAAACCAACGAAAAACGAAACGAAATAAAATATTCCATCATGAATATGATAAATCTAATAAATTATTGTAAATGTTCAAATAAATTCTACGTATTTATTTTATTCAATCAACTCAAATTCATTTGGTTTGTATTTCCGAGATGTGAACTATTGAAAACATACTTCCTATGATGCAATTAGACATGAGCAAGACCAATGGTTTTCGGTCCCACGGGAATATGCTACTCTTATCGAATCTTATTTGAGTTCAGGAAGAATAAAGTTGGGCTCACTTGTTGAGCGAATCCTGACTTTTTTTTCATAAAAAATTTAAACAAAATTTAGATCAAAGAACTCTCGAATTTCTTCGATATATCGCATTTTAATAAAAGCTTTAATAATTAGTTATGTATTATAAATTTCATTTTAAATATGTAACATGAACAAGTTTCTTGTAAAAAAAAAGTCGAAAATTTTTGCATCTACAGAAATGAATTAATCTAATTCACTTCTAAATAATTAATTAATTGTATGAGGAGCAATTCTTCACAGTTCTTCTGGTTTTCGAATCAATTCGATCATCTCTTCAATCGAATGTTAATGTAAGTTGATTCAATTGATTTTGAATAAGTAAAGATAATGTTTGAATTAATGATTGAGATAATAAATATCGAGTTATTTTAAGTGATTTGAGATTAGGAAAACAAAGAATTTGAATTTGTATCATCAAAATGAATACATTTAATAAGAGAAGAAAAAGATGAAGAATTACAAATTAATGGTAATAAGATTAATGAAAATTTCTTATATGATAAATCTAATTGATTAAAACTAATTTTATATTTATCTATTGGAAATATTGAATAAATAAGAAAATTAATACGTTTATTTAATGACCAAAATGATATTAAGATTTTATCCTATGATAAATAGCAAAATATATTTAGTAATATTTCATTTGGTAATGTTTCGAATTTATTTATCATTTTATCTCAAAATAAAAATGAAGAAAACTATTTTTGTTTTTTCTATTTTGTGAATCCTCAATAAATATCAGAAATCATAATGAAAGATTTCAAATTATCTCGATCTGGCTGAGCAAAATCAGTTACAATTCTGACACAAAGCGACAAGATAAAAATATAAACAAAAAGTAGTGTTAAAAATATTTTTTTTAACTATATGATTATCTTTTAAAAAGAAAATAGATTTTTAGCATATTGAAAATTTTATCTTCGTTATTAAAGTTTTCATGATGATCTCAGATATTTTACTTACTAGTGAATAATTCTTGATTGAAATATCAAAAAATAAATATAATCTCATCTTAATTTTAACAAGATAAAAAAAAATTATTTTTCTGTTAAAACTCAGTCTATATTAAGAAAAAAAAATACAACAACGATTTTTTTTCTTTTCTTCCATATTTTTAATAATAGAAGGAAAAATAGATGCCAATTGTATCATAGAATGGTCAATAATAACATGATGACGCATCTAGTCCAATATGACCAAGAAAAATGTATCCTCTCATCCATATTTTCTTCCCGAAGGAAACAACTCGACGAAAAATATACATTGAATGTTTTTTTTGTTTCATTGTAATATTGTCGTCTTTCAATGTTGACTTAAAAGAAGAAGACAAAGAATGCTCACGTGTAATGAACAATATGAGTAAATAAAATAACAAACAATGATCTTCGTATTTTTTTTTGCTATCTATATACCTATAGTTCACAGTCTTCAAGTAAAATATTCAGACATCAATTCTATATTTACTCAATAGTTTCTTGCATACTAATATTAATTGCCTACCGGCTTTTGGTTCATTCGATATAATATTTTTTTTGTTTATATCATCAACATTGTGCAACAAAAAAAAACACATGAAAACCGTTTGTTAATACAGGTGAAACACGGTATTTATGTAGTCTTTTAGGTATGCATTCACCCTTCGTACTTTACGTGTTTTTCGTGGCAACAGAATTTTGTGATTTGTGTTGTGATAATTTAGAGAATGATGAGTCGTTGAAAACTCGTTTAAATTGTCAGAGAAATTCATGTTTCGGAATGACACAAAAGTTTTTGAATCTTACATAATGTGAGCAGAAGTATTAATAAAAAAATATTCAACAAGACAAGATTGGATTCAAGATAAAATAGCTTGGCATCGCATGCGTAGAATCCTTGATGAGTTTTCACTTTAAGTTCTTTTTTGTTTATTAGCTATCTCGATTGAAAGTTGTCATTTTTCTGTTAACCATAATTTCGATAACCAAAAGTTAGAAAATATGCATATAGATGATGTTGTAACAAGATGGACTTGTTTAGGAATTGTTTCTCTATATGAAACTTTCATTATTTTTTACCGAGATAAACAATTATGTAGTTACTAGGATGATGGTAAACGTTTTACTTTTACCATTCATAACGTAAAAACGGTATACGAATTTCGTACAGGAAAACATTCCACATAAAACGAATAAATAGATTGATCCAATGATTTTTATTAGTATACTAGAGATTATCGGCTATAATTGAATGAAAACTAAATGATTATAATTCATCGAATAGTTTCTTGAGATATCCGTACAAAACAGAATATAAAATTATCTACTGTATATAGTGACAATTCAAGCAGTACTCTATAATATATTCCACATTCAAATCTGTAGTGTACCATATATATGCAAGTGAAAATTATTCATGATAAACTATTTTTCTGCAATCAGGCTTCATCTTTTAGAATAGTTGAAGGGTGCGTAGGTGTGAGCATAATTGAATGATTATAACTGACATAACGATTTGGTTGGATTTGGTGCACTCCTGATCTCAAAGAAACAGGGTTTATAATTAGAACCATTTTCCACTATTGTGATTCTAACGGGTGATTCATAAATAATGACCACAATTTATATTTCTTGTTTTTCTCGGCTAACTTTCATTTTAGAAATTTGTGCTTAGTCTCAAAAGATTCTTCTTTCATTTCTCTACAGCATTACATTACAACGTTTAATCTAAACTTCTTATTTAAAAAAGTGACCGAATAAAAGAATAAACTTATTAACCATTTTGTCGCACGCAAAAAGCTCTATCTTTTAGCTATGTTCAAACAATTTTCATATCAACAGCCGCTGCTCAGGAAAAGATGGTGGTGGGTGTGGATGTGGAATAAGTTAAAGACATGACCCACACCCACCCACCCTTCACCTACGTCATCACATAGGCGTCGCTAAACTTCTACTGAAAGAATAGCATCATGTTAAACATATGGTAAATGATTATACAAGGTATGATGTGTGGATCGAACAGTGCTATTTTTCATGCTTGTGTATAGTGAAAACAACCGAGATATATGAATAATTACAGTGCTCACCGACAGAGATTGCCGCCTGTGTGTTATTTTTTTTTTGTATTAATGCATTTCATTTGTTTAATGAATTTTTACACATGATAAGTGAGGACTTCGGTCTTTTCTACGAAGAATAACTTACTTTTTTATTGTATTAATCTGTTTTGTTAGAGATACAATCAGCTATACCTGTTGAAACAAACTTCCAAGAAAATCATCTATAGCAAAAAATTTTTGATAGTAATAGCGCTGAGAGTTTTGATTTTATTCCAAGAAAAACAACAACACCGAAAAAAAAGTATATAAGAATATTTATCACCAATTATTGAATTAAGTTAAATCAAGTGATGGACATCGTCCAACTTGTCAGTATTGTAACGTGGATTAATGATGAAAATTTTTTGCTTCATTATATGAATAAATAAGTGTTTTTTCGTTTTATTCATCTTTTTTTCGATAATTGTTGATGAAAATATCTCGTTTAAAAAAAATAAAATAGACTTTTTATTTTGTTTAGAAAAATGGTGATCGAATTATTCTGAGTATACATGATGTTACTATTCGTTTTACATTATTTCATGGTCAAATAAATCAAGATATTTGTTTCTTTGAAAATCTGAATAGAGTTCGAAGTTCAAACACGTGTTAAAATAGTTAAAAAAACAGTAAATAAAAGAGATTTCGAAATTTTTTGAATATTTTATTAGTGTTGAAAAAGATACAACAAACATTGATAATCTTGTTCAGTGGAATAGTAATAATCGTCTGTTTACTTCATCAAGTTCACGAAGACTAGAACATATCTAAAATCAAAAGAAATGTATGACTTATGAATAAATGAATATTTGTCAAAGAAAATAATACACTACTAGTGAATCACTGTATAGCCATAAAGCAACTCAAACTTCTAGACAGTTGCAGAGAACTTCTTCAAACTCTCTGTTCGTAAAATTTTTACCAGATTTGTTTGTGCTCATATCTACTTTATAGTCCTTTTAAATTTAACACTGCATCTCTGTAAGACGTTCCATGTAATTCTAGCTTTAATTCAGATTAGAATAATTTTACATAGTTTCACTTTTACTGTAGTTTTTCACACCAGAGAAAGTCAAAAATCTCTTGCTATGAAATTCTCTGAACAATAGGTTTGCACATGATTGAGTTTTCAAACTTGATTGCAGTTTCTATGATAATATAATAGCTATTTAATGGAATTTATTTTACGTGGTCTGCTTAATTATATGGTGTGCTGGAAAAATGTCGAAAAATAAATATTGAAATGGAAAAGTAGCGAACAAAGTGGTGTCTCCAGTAAATAATGACTCTAAGCAACTATAGTTCATTATTGTTTTTCTTATAATTCTACTAGTCTAGATTTGTAACCATTAGTAATGCTGATAAGTAATACCTGATATTAATTAACTAAAAGAGTCGGACAATGCACTATTATACAACTAAAATTCTGTTTTCATGGCTGCGGCTGCTCCATCTTCACCAGCTATTTTCATTGTAATTCAATGGCCTACAGATAATCTTCGTAAACGATATTATAACAGTGTTATAATTGCGATAGAATAATTAGATGGATCGTCATTTACGGTTGCTGAGCGAAAAAAAATGACACTTTATAAAGCTTTTCTTTTATTTCTTGACTTATATTTGATTTCAGTTAGAATGTTAGTATTATTCCACAAATAAAGCATGTCCCTCGCTAGTCGCAATTTTCTAAAATATTTTTCGATCATCTACCACATCGATATATTTTTTTTCGACATTTTTCCTTTCGACGTTTTTATGACCAACCAATTATATCCGCTTTAACTTTAATGTTGCAAAACGCAGTCTAGCGTAACTATTTCGTAGTGAATCGTTCAACGATTGTGTATGACAACAAATGTGAGAACGTTATGTTCCATTTTTATCTAAATTTCAATTTCATGCGTCAATTGTGAAAAAATATCTAAAAAGAGATTGAGAGATTATTGCTATTTCATTTGAATATTTTCTTAAAAAATATTCTAATTGAAATATAATTACTGATTGATGGAAACTTCATTATCAAATTTGAGGTGAATTAAATTGATTAAAAAAATTATAAAAACTTAATAAGAAATATTGATTCAGCAGTATCTGATTCATATCTAGAAATACAATCAATGATTGATTGTTCGCCTTTCAATTGAGAACTCTTCCAAAAGGTTTAGTACATCAAGAAGTAATATTACAGCCACTATACGTATATTCGTAGGTATTAAATAGTAATAGGTTCTTCAGAAAAAGAAACCTTTACTCAACATTAGAGTTTTCAATCAATGGACATAGCATCTTCTAAAAATTGTTGTTATGTTTCCACACATGTTCAATACATCAGGATATACAGTATTTACGAATAGACAAATGGATGAAATAAGCACAGAAACTAATATTTATACACCAATGCTTCTTGTTACTATTATCTGAAATAATATAGATGACCTTTTTTTTTCATAACTATCCATATTTAATTAATAAAAAAAAACTGAGAACGTTTTTAAGAGACTTTATATTAGATTGATTGTAGAATTTTTGGTGCAATAAATTGATGTACATGAAAAAAAGAACAATTTTTTTTAATCTAAAAATAAACCAAAAAATATTTATTTCAAGTTTTTTTCTGAAACACTTCTTCTCATACTCTTCTTTATCCCTGAAATAAAGTTAAACAAGTAGAAAAAGGATTTCAAGACAAATAGAACTTTTTCTTTGTTATATTTGTTTTTTTATTACTTTTTGTCTCATCTCCATGAGTTGGGAAGGTGAGATAGTGATGTCGCCATTTTTCCATCACCCAGATGTTATTCATATATCATGTAAAAAGCCAAACACTAGTAGCTCTTTATATAAATTATATTTGTCTGAATTTTTTTACAATAAAATGATTTTTTGAAATTCTGAAATATGTGCATCTGCAATAAATTTTTCATCTTATAATTTTATCATTCACAAACAAATTCGTTAATGAAAAATACGAAATTAAATTGAAACAATTGATGACACAAAATAGGAATAACATCTCGATACCTCCTTCTTTCGTAGCTATTGAAATAATACGAAATAAAAGCATTTGCTGCTGTTTTACTATTGGTTAGTATTATATATATAAATTGTTATGGTTTCCTCATATCTATTGTATTGGTGACAATTCAAAAATAAGCTCTCATTTCATGGCGTCAAATAAAATAGTTCAAAAAGAATGTTCACTAGAGAGATCTTAAAATATTTTCTATGCCATCTATTTATAAATTTTTTTCGAAAATAATAACTCATTTCAAGTGTGTGACTCGTCCTTTCTTTTTTTATAATCGAAAGAACAACTTCTTAGATTATTTCAGTTGAGTAATTGCTGCAAAGTCTGGCTCGACTTGTCAGGCAATTTGAATACATTTAGTTTATTGCTATTCGCATCCTCTCCGAATGGACCCAAAGATGAAAATACATTGAGTGATGGTACTGAGCCCATGGATGATGAAAAGTCTAGTGTCCCTGAAGAAGAAAGTCAACAATACTCAGAAAAGTGAATATGATACGGTTGATCTTCTAAGCTTACTTGTTTCGTTTAATATTAATAGACCTGGTTTGGCTGGTCCTATGAACTGGTTCGTTTGCATTCAGTTTATTCTAATGACTGGTTCAAATACAGAACTTAGTAAACGTCGTTATATTGATACTGATAGAATAGTAGATTGGCTTTCAATGAATAATACAGATATTGATGACGAAATAGATCAATTACAAGAATTAGCTAAACAGTATTTTCTGAATTTGTATATTTGTATTATTAATCAAAATCAAAAAAGCTATTACTATATGGATGCTACATCAGTAGAAGTAAATCAAACGTGGTCCCGTGCTTGTCTCGTATTTGACAAAAATAATCGAAGCTTTTATGCTTTTTATGTACGCAATAATAATTCTAAAAAGCATACAAAATTCTCGTTGGATGATACACATATTTTAAGATTATTCGAAGATTCAGTGGAAGCTTATAAATGGCCTGGTAACTATGACACAATAAAGGAGATGCCTGATCAGGATATATCAATGATTGATCAAGAAAAAATATCAACTGCTTCAATCGACTACAATACAGGTCTGGATAATAGTTCAAGATCATTTATATTGCAATAGTAACTTTTTATTAACTATTTATTTTCAGTTAATCATGAAAATCAACCGGAAACAATACTAAACGCTTCAGGTGTATGTAATTTACTTGTTCAAAACATACAAAATCTAATGAATTATATTAAACCTCAACTTGATAGTTTGAACTTTTCCTCTATAACTTCAAGTAACAAATGTTATCAGAGAAAATAAAGAATTGTTTGTTTTTCTTAGAACATCAACTTCCTGTTCATCACTTAATGTCGCCGAACACTATTCGCGAAGCGCTTACCTTTCAGCTTCAGAAACTATTAGAAATTTCAGACTTGGTGGCTAAAAGTTTCACAACTAATCGTAAGGCATCAACTTCAATAGAAAGTGCTGAAGCTAGTAGTATAGTTTCAAATGAATGTAAGTAATCAATAAATTTTTTGTAATTGATCATTAAGATTTATTTATTTAAATAGCATCGAACAGTCATGAAGAAGATATTCTGCCCAATGTTCGAATTTCTATTGAACCATCATTACCATGGAATTTTCAATCAACAACTTCTACCAATACAGATTCATTACCAAACACAACAAATATTATCCAACAAACAATTAAATTACCGAAACTGGTTTTACTTAATCAACCAAAAAGATTTTGGCACCATCGTGAATCAGCAACTTTGAGCAATGGATGCCCGGCAATTCAAGTTGAGGGAGCTCCTCAACGTACAGCTCTTCTGTTAGGGGTAAATTTATAACCTTTTTAATAGTTTTTTTCTCATTCAATCACTGCAGCTTCCCCAAGAGATACAAAATTATCAACAAGAATTTTATATTGGTACTCACGTAACGACATATAATGGAAATGAACATAAACAGAAGCTAGTTGTACCTAACAATACAAAGATTAAGAAAAATCATAAATCTATGTTGAATAATATAGGATGTTTAGAATTCGATGAAAAACAAAAATTTTCTGTTGAATTTGATTCAATATCAAAAGGTGTCTTTTCAAAGGTTGATTCAAATGACTTAGAAAATCTTCAAAAAAAGTTAGTAATAATAATTTCTTAATTATTAAGAACAAAAAAACATCGATTAACTTTGAAGATGATTAACTTATATCAAGACACAAATAATAATAAGAATATTATCAAAGAAGATAAGCTTATTTGGTGTAGATTAATGTTTGCTATTTATATTAAATTACGTATTGGTCAATTCAAACGTGTTTCTTTACCAACATATTCAGATCTTATTGAAGAAAGTATGAGAATTCAAACATCTTTTACTATTTCAAAGGTATTTCATTATAGCTCATACATCTCAGTCACTTGGCTTTGACAATATTTTTCCCAATGAACTTTGCGAACGAGGTGGCCAAATGATCTTTATTAAACTTAGAGAATCAATAGAAAAAAATAGTATGCCATAGTTTTGTCACTACTAATAAGACATTATACTTTAATTTGTTATAGAGTTATATGTTCATTGTAATGGTAAACTTCTTAATCAAAATGATTTTCAAGTAGATAAAACAATTTTATCATTCGAATCACCTGTATGTACACAAAATAGAAAGGATGTTGAAGTAACTGCACACATTGAAAAAACTCTTGGTTATACCACTTATACAGTACCATATCATCTTCATGGTATTATTCGTTTCCTATTTATATATAAAAAATAAATTCATTTTTATTTATAGGTGATCATTCTGAACCATGTGGAGTGATTAATGAAGACTGAATTCTTTATATATTTATATGCGAACAAATCTTCCGAAAAAAATCTATGTTGGTTTTTGTTTTTACATTCCTCTTTTTTTATATCTTTTTCGTTCTATAAGAAGGCATCAATACCTAACTTTATTGTTTTTGGTTGTAAAACTATTCGTCATCTTATATGTGGAACAATTATTTTATATATTTATGTTGTGGTCAAAATTAAAATTTAGTCAAATTTAAAATTTGCCTAGTTAAAATTAAAATTTCAATTTTGACTAAACGCAACTGAAATTTCTTTTTTGATGAATAGAAAAAGATAAAATCTTATTAAGAAATGGTATGGACGTGGGTAAATATGGATCTAGAGTAAAGATGCTACAAATCTGGAATACAATTGAGATATATGACCAATCGCATTGGAACTTGGTTTCGATTTGGATTTAAAATATAGATTTGCTTTTGGATCAAACTCACATAAACAATTTGTAATTTGACCACCGTTATCAAAGCGCAAACTATTTATACTATTTTTATCCAAGACGAAATCCAAGTCTGAATAGTAAGGATTTCGTGGCAAATCACAAAATCTTTTTCTTGTAGTGTTGCTTCTCTAATAAAGTAGATTGTTGTTGATGTTACCTTATCTTATCAAATCTTGAGGGTGTGGGTGTGGAATAAATTAAAGACATGACCCACAGTCACATCTACACCCTTTTTCGATCAACTGTTTACATGCTTGAAAATGACCGTTACAGAGACCGAAAATTTCCTTTATGTAATATATTGATCATATATATAAAAGAAAAAATTCATCTACATAACATACTTATTTCTCAATACATGATATGACATAAAATTTCAAGATATCTATTTAATATTTGAATAGATACATTAACAATCACATGAGTCTATTTTCACTTTCTGATGATCCAGAGCTTGTTAGACATCATGTTGAATTATTTTCTATAACATCACAAGATCGGAGAACACCGTCTGTAAACATCAGAAAAATCTTCGGATGTATTGATATCTCGACTAATAAATTTTCAACCTATAATACATAAAATGATAGACTTATGCCGATAGTAGAAACATGTTTATTTTATTCACCAGATGATAATGAATCTTGGCTTGTGCACGTTCAGTTAGTTTAAGATCAGATGTGTGTATGTCACTCAATTGCACTCTTATCCAGTTAGTTTAATCTTATAAACATATATATTGTTCTTTATTTTTTTTCATTAATTTGATTCATCGAATTTATAAACAAAAATAAATGTAAACACAATCGCAACACATGCTTATTATCGAAGATATTTGAAATTGATTGTAGACCAGATGACCGCGATAACGACGCAAAGATAGTGACCATATTATTTGACTCACTGCACAATTACTCTGCATGCTATTGAAAATTTTCTTCGTAGATGGATAATCATTGAAGTATACTCTTTCAAATGATATGAGAATGAGCTTTCTTCAATGAGTAATATCTATTACTGCGTATGCATGTTGTGTATATCATCCTTTTGCGTAAGTCTATTGATTTCAGTTAGAATTATTATAAAAAATTGATCAAATATCTATTAAGTAGTATATGAGTAAAAAAATCTCATCTATTATTATTTCAAACAAAGACAATCAACAGTATATTTGATGATATCCTACGATACAACCAATGAATAATGTCGTTCTTCTTGTTTTTGCATAGTTTATTTGTGAACCGTTTTATTGCAATGAATCGAACAAACAAACCGCATGACTTATGTGGCCTCCTCCTTCTCCTCATCTAGCTGCTTGCTACACGCACATATCTACTGCTATGTATGAAAAAAAAGCTTGACCATCAAGAACAACATGAAATAGTAATCGATCGATCGATCGATCAGTAAAGTACTTGCAGCATACCAAAGGTAGTGGTGAAAGCACTTCAATACCGTATAGAAAGTATTAGTAATAAAAATACTACTCAATATTTTTTCAATATTTCATAATAAACAGGTCTTCTGGAAATTTTATTATTATGATATTAGTTGAATAGTGATTAAATATCGGAAAAATCTAGAGTACCATTTCTACTATCAATACATATTGAAAGAAAGGTTTCTCAATTTTATAATCAAAACAAATTTCCATCAATTTATTGTCTAGTTTTATCAACATGTGTATATTTTTTCTTAACAGTTGATAAACTCACTAGGTATCATTTAAAATATTTAGAAATCATTTATCATCGTATACCTGTATATCATAATTAATGTAATAGGCTTAATCAACAAGTGCCTCATGCTGTTTGTTGATTCATAGATGCAATAGTTGAATCATATGAGCCCCTCTAGAGTATTTTATAAAGTTTTAAAGGAATAAATCGATTTTCATGAAACGCATATCTATAAAAAAAAAAAACTTACTTATCAAACAAAAGAAGAAAATGAATAGAATAATAAAGATTCATTCAACTTATCGATTTGTTAACGAGGAAAAAATAATAAATTATTCGTTAAATTCCTATTGCTATACTACATCAAATCATGTTTGCTATACTAAAAACCTAATTTCATGTATTATTCTCAATCAAAAAGTGATATAATATCAATATTTTTTCTTGATTAGTAAAGAAATATACTTGAATTTCAATCATTATTTCTCTATTGTCATTCGACATATTCTTTAATTATAATTCAATAAAGTATTAGAAATAAGGATAATGATATCAATAAGAACAGTGAGAAGGTTACTCGATTGTTATAATCTCTTTTCATCTTAGACCGAAAAAAATTTTATCCTCTATTCAACAACAACTACCCTGAATACAAGGTGATCTGATACGTTTGCATTCAAATATGACCATGACAAATGTTGTCGACGTCTTTCCTTGTATAATAGATCTCTATGGATTCAAATTGAAAATGAATAGAATAAAAAAAATTAAATGTTATCTTGTCAATTGGATGCATATTCTAATAGAACAAAAAAAAATGTAGATCTATAATATAATGCAAGAAAAACGGGTTTTTTTTTTTTCACATCATTTTTACATCTACTATTCATGATGTTTATAGTCATGAAGGACAAACCACTTCAAGAATGACGATTCATATTGACAATTAATGTGCCTAGTTGATTCCATTTTTTTCAATTGAAAAAAAAATATGATTATTGAATATAAAAGAAAAATTTTCATTGATGATATAATTTATGGATATAAAAAACTTGTCCCTTCAAATGATAATTTTCTCCAAAAGTAGACTATTTTATGTTCATTATATCAAGATCATTAAAATTTACTGCTGTGAATATCAATATATGTCTTATATTTATTATATACTAAAAAATTTCTTGTTAACAATATTTATCTTACTAATAAGTTTGATTATAATCTTTAAAAAAGGAAATCATGCACATAGTTATCAATGTTTATTTATTTATTTGTAATAGAAGCTAAAAATAATTCTCAAGATTAACTATTTAGTTACTAGTCTATATTAAAAACAAAAAAAAAATTGTTTTATGTTATATATTAAATATAGAAGGATATGTACTTGACAATATGTCGGATAGAAAATCAAATTTTATTGATATTATTCGACATACTCAAGAAATATTCAAAGGTGTCAAACTTTACCATAGATGAACTGTTCAAATAAAGATTTTTTTTTTCTTCTTCTTCTTCTCGTCTTTCTTGTCTTATTTAATTGATCCAAAGAAAGAAAAATACATTAATAACAATTCAAATAAAGATTTTATATTGCGAAGTTCTCATATATCTGCATTATATCGATTGTATCATCGTCAATGAGAAGTAACACAATAATAAGCAAAACGAGATTTAGCTTGTTGAGCCTAGATTTATGTATGTGCTTGAAATTTATTGCTTTATCAAATTGTTGTAACTGGAGCAGCCTTTGGGATTAAATGAACAAAATCGTTATTCGTGCTACTGTTCAGTTCGTAATCATCCTATGAGTATTTATATATCGAATATCTATATATACACATATTCAAAACGAGAAAAGAGAGAGAGAGAGAGAGAGAGAGAATGAGATGAAGAAAAAAAGCATTTTATCAAATCCTTTATCTTTCCTTGAAAACGTTCTATACTTTATTTCTTTTGAATCAGATGTTCTTCATCTTCTTCTTCTTCTTCTCTTTTATACAATTTCATCTTGTAAATTGGGCTTCTTTCATTTTTCTTTTCGTTTAAGGTAAGCTCATCTTTATCAAGGACTTTGAAATGATCAACTATTTTATCGTTATATATGACTAACTATTCATAAACAAAATATAAAGAAGAAAGAATGAGAGAAAGTCATATAGATGATGCAAATAACCAAACAAGCGTATAATTAGTGCAGTCGTAGTAATAGTTCTCGTTATGATGATTGCGTAGAAAAACGAGAAAGAAAGATTCAAAATATGAATTGTTTGTATATTTTGTATATATATATATATGCTCACAACAGGTATATATGCATAGACTCGTTATCAAAAGAATAACTAAAGAAATTGTACAAGAACAAAAAAATAAAAGGGTGGAACCGTCGGTCTATATAAGGTCTCCGGTTCGTTTTTTTTAAACTATTATTTTGCACATGATTGCTACGTTTCAAACCTTTTTTTTTCCTTGTTCTCCTAATGATTCGTTCTCCTCCCTTTCTTATAGAATCTGTTATTCTAGTTGATCAATACCCAAAGGCACATATATATATATATGTTAGTATGGTAGTCAATATATATGTTCGTTCTCCCTGTTTTTTTTTTCTTTTGGTATGCATATACAAAAGACTTACACCTCATTTTTTAATGTCAATGAGGAGAAAAAATGAATGACGATTTATTTTTTTTTCTCTCTTTTCTTTTTTTTCTGAAAAATTACAGAAGACAAATTTGTATATTTGCATTTTCTTCTTTCATTTTTTTTTTCTTCTTCATTTCATCTGATAAATGATGATAAATGCCTAGTCATTGAAATACTATATTATAAGCCTATACTATTTTGTTGTTTTAATCATGTGTATACTGCTAATAGACTACTCTTTTCTTTTACTTCGTTTTTTGCGTTGATAATGAAAATATTTCGATTATATACGCTATTTGCTGCTCTTTAACAGAAGAAAAAAAATATGTTTAGAGTAAAAAGAGAATAACAGACAAAGAAAAAGACGAATAACGATGATGATGATGTGAGTGTTATATATTCATAAGATAAATAAATTGAAAAAAGAAAGATAGAATTGAATTAATAAATTTTCATTTTTTTTTTATTAAAAGCTCTTATATTTTATTGATACGTCATATTCTTTTCTATTCAAGGTACTTGGTAAACATATTCTACTGATTATTATTATTATTATTATTACACTTTTTTTCTTCTTCTTCTTCTCCTTATATTCATATACATCAATCCAAATTCGTTAAGATTTCCTTGCATTTACTTCGAACAGCATCAAATTACATACAAGCTGCACATATAGCACATATATATATATATATATATACATATACATATACATATATACGAGTCGATTGAAATTTATACTTCTCTCTCTCTTCGATACTCTCATACGCGTGCTTATATTGATCGTTTCGTATTGAAAAAAAAAGAACTAAGAAGAAGAAGAAGAAGAAAACGACAGATCAATGAATATCATTGCCATTATCATATGATTCTCTATTTTTCTTTCGAATATCTAAAACAAAAGTGAAGAAGAATCTAAACTTGTGAAATCTACCAATATAAATAAATCAAGTCAGTAAGTTAACAAAAAACAATTGCTTTTTATTTTTATGATCGCATTATTCTTTTTTTATTGCTACTCAAAATTTGACTAGTTCATGTCTATTATTACATTTATGTGTGAACAGAAATTCCACATATATTCAACGATTTACAAACTATTTCATATGTTGATTTTGAAAGATTCATGTTTTTTTTTTGTGAGACAAAAGAAGAAAAGAGAAATAATGATATCATTTTGTAGGTAAGATAATGAGATGAAAAAGAAAAGATTAATAACAACACTCATATCAGTATATGTTTTAATTCTTCTTTTTCAAAATTACTTTGCTCTGTTCTTTTTTTTTTCCTCTGTAGTTGTATAAAGTAACTAAAGAACAAGAAAAAGACAAGAGTAAATGATAAAATATCATTGTTAAGATTTATTTTACATCTATCGTGTGGGATTGAAAACAAGTTATCGTATTTTTTTTTTTCGGTGGAGTTTGTCTATATTCGAGTACAGCACACGTAAGTCACTATTGGAAAGTGAGAAACGAATAACGCCTTTTGTCCATGATTACTGTCAAGAGAGAGAGAGAAACAAAATTTATCTTTTACGAATTTATGATTGATACTTTATTACCACTACTAGCCATGCGAAATTGAACAGTGGGATAAATTTTCATATTAAGTGGTTAGAAATGCAGACAGCAACTGTTCTGTTTCAATTTTTTTTTTTTCGTCTTATCGGTTTAAATGAACAAGACGCTCGTTTTGCTCTATCAAGTGCAAAAGATAACCCCATTCAATTTTTAATTCTTTTCTTTTTTGGTGCCATTTTTAAATGATCAATACATATCACATATATATATATATATGTATGTGACGAATAGAGAAATTCTTATGGTCTTGTTTAACATTCTTTTGACGTGGTGTTTTTTTTTGCTGTATAGGACGTAGTCACACGACTTCCATTATTTGTTATTGTAACAAATATAAAAAATAAAAGAAGTAGAAAAAAAAAGGAATCTTATACAAACAAATGACATTCTTTTCATCTTTTAACTTGATCATTAGTTAGACATATGCATCTTCTCCCGAAAGGTATATAAAAAAGACGATGATGATCTGACGATCAGCTTTAAGTATATGAGAGATGCTTGACTGAATTTAACTGTATATACTCGATATAAACACACAAATATGCACAAAAGGATAACACCTTGAAGCGTTTGTACATTGACAAGTGGCACAATTCTATTGACCCGCATTTATATATGCATGCATGCATGCATGCATTCATATACGTAAAGGTACATTCTAAAGAAGAGAAAAGTGAAGTGGATGTGTTGTTTGACTTAGTTGACTGACTATAGTTAAACTAAACGTATACTGGAAGCAAATATATACATATAAATCTGTATATTGAATATATATGTATTAATATAAAGAAAAAAAAAGTCTTACACATATAAAAATCATATATCAATATAGATATTTAGTTAGAAAATAATAGTAAATAGTACGAAATAATTAAACTAATTTTGTCCATAGATAAGTAAGTGACAATTGTACAGATAAAGTTAACTTCTCTTATTTGTTCTCAATTAAAATAATACTTTGAAGATTGCAAAAAAAAAAAAGCCAGCAACTATTTCTTACTTCTACTTTAACCTAATTACGTTTATGTAGACCTTAGAAGAAAAAAAAAAAAGTGAATATACAACAATATAATAAATTGAACAGAAAGATTAATGAGTTAGATCAATATAAATAGTAATGTTATACATGAAAAAAAAATGGTTCGTACCATCATAAACAGCTTTAATAATAAAATCTATACAAGCGGTAAGCAACAAAAGAAGATTTGCATTTTTTCATTCTATTATTTACAACTTTTTTCAAGTGGATTGAGATAGTATGATGATTTTTCATTGATATATTGTAAAAAAATATCCATTTACCAATACTACTGATAGTTGATTAGATGCAAATTATAAAGTATCATATATTCCTGTCATTGAAAAATCTTATCTAATAAATGAGACAATCTTATATTAATATGTTTCTTTTTCTTTTTCTTCGTATATGATAAATATGAAAATAATTTTCAGTAGATAGAAATGCTAATTATAAATTCAAAATAAAACAAAACAAAAAACAAATCAAAATAATTGAAATTTAAAATGACCATAGTATATCATTTTTCTTTTGCTAATTGATGTATTCGTTATATATATATATATATATATACATATATACGGCAAGTACAAAGTGTATAAAAATTTTTCTTTTTTGTGTATAGTGACTGTCAATATTCATTTCATCAATTTTTTGCACACATGAAATATCACAATTTATCATCAGGTTATTATTAGTAATATGTATTAATAGCTTTTATATATATGTGAAAAGACAACAGTTAAACGATTGTATCAAATTGTCCAAATTCATTCGAAATAACAAAAGAAATATTATGAATACGAGAATATATGTGATAGAAATATTTTTGAAATAATATAAGATAATAATAATAACATTATTAATGATAAAAGTACAGGTGAAAAATAACCTTTCCAAATTTTGTTTTTTTCTATCAATATTTTTGTCGAGATTTTGATCGAATATTCTGTTTGGTTATTATAAAATTAATCATTTCTTTTTTTTTCTTTTTTTTTTAATGTATATATCTTTCATTTTTTTCAATTAGTTATGAGTAAAAAAAAACAGCTATACTTGAAGAAAAACAAAAAAAAGTATATTAGAACGTAGTATATGCATATTATCATCAATGACAAAATGAACACGACAAAACATATAATTGCATATTTTTTTGTGTTGTTTGCCTTGGGAAAGAAAAAGACGAAAAAGAGAACCATCGAGGTTATAATTTTTTTTTCTCTCTTTCATTTATTTAAGTATCTCAATAATTAACAACAAATGAAAATATTTATTGAAAATTGAGTGATAAAAGAAAAACTATCGATTTGAAGGAAATTATTCTAAAAGGTTATCGAGACAAATCTCATTGTCTTCTTCTTCTTCTTCTCTATATGTGTCTACCTATGTTTGTGTTCATATTGGCGCGTGCCATATCTCTTTCTATTGTTGGAACAAAGAAAAAAAAATTGAAGTAAAGGTTAAACACAAGACATTTGAATGGTAATAGTAAATATGCCATCGACAGCATCACTACTACTATTATCATCAACACTAGCCGCTTGATTATATTGTAGTAATGATGGTAGTGAAGACGAATCACATAAATGAAATTTTCTATCTTTCTCTTCTATCATTTATTCGTTTCTTTTTTTTTTTTTCGTTGCATTCATTCGTTTGATGAAGTAATTTTATCTCTTCATCTTTCTAATATTCCATTTTCTTTTGCGATTGCATTGGATGCTACGAAATGTTCTTTAGTGCTGTTCGAGCAAAAAGAAAAAAGACACATAAATTTATATATAGAAAGGAATTTGCTCTGTTCTTTCTTTGTTTTAAAAGAGAGAAGAACTGTACATAACAAACATCACCCTTTTTTCTGCCTTTTCTTTTTTTTTTTTTTGTTATATTCTTTCTTTACCCTGAAGAAACAAGTGAATAAGAGAGATATATTATACGATGATGATGATAATGATGCTATTATTTAGAAGGTAATGGCCTTTCAATAAAATAGTGTGTATATGTGAGAGACAGTGGGAAAAAACGAACCGAAAAGAGAGAGAGAAAAGAAGAGAGAAAATCGAAATAGCAAAATCGACGACACGTCGGGTAGACTTTCAGTGAATGTCCTTCGTATATTTCATATAGAAAAAAAAACAACATGGACGAAGAGAGAAAGAAGAAAGATAAAGAAAGCTAGAGAAGAGTTATCGAAGCGTATCGGTTAGCATTTTCATTTTGCTGCATTATTTTTTTGTCTTGCTTTTCGTGTCTGATGATTAGATATACATATGGGTATATTGACGAATAGTAGTAATAGTAGTAGTACGTGCAAATAGATAGTGAAAGACGTGGTAATGACAGCCGTTATAGTTTATGTTCCATACAACAACTCATCATTCAGTTTTTTTTTGATCAAGACACACACATACATACACAAGCAGACAAGCAGTCAGGCAGACGAGCACACACACACATACACATTTCAAGGATATCGCATTTCAAAATGGGGCTAGAGGGTTTGACAGGGTTATTAAGAAAAAAAGAAAAAGAAGAGTATATATAGGTTTGTACAACACCCGACCGAAACAAATATGTAATTTCCAACGAATTTTTCATATCAATTATATACATTTTTATAAATATTTTTTTTGTGTTTTGTTATTTTTTTTTTTTCAATCATTAGAAGTCAAGTGGTTAAACAGCTTAGATTGTACACATATTTCTCTGTCTCTTATTCTCACTACTGAGAGCACTTTAGTTCTTAAATAAAGAGATAAAAGAAACTAAGTAGATATGCATTAGTCATTTGAAAAGAAGAAAGAGAGAGAGAAGATAAACGTGTTTATTGTATTGTTTAGTTTATATGAGTCAAGATCGAATCAGAGAAAAAACCCAATATTCCTTGATTTTTTTACTTTTTTTTTGTTTATTTATCAAACTTTTTTAAAATAAAATTTCACTTCTTCTTCTAGTTGATGTTATCATCTATTTGTCGATTCGTCTAGTCGTTAATTAAGACAAAGAATAAAAAAATTCCCCGGTCGAAAAAATAACATAATTAATTAAAAACAAAAAAAAAAATCAAACTTTATAAACAAATATGATGCAAGTTGGCACAAATCAATCGACTACTTATCATAGTCAACCAACATTAACTACATCAGGTGGACAAACAGGCCGTGCATCATCAACATCTCGTCAACAACAACAACAACAACAACAACAATATTCTCAATATGATAATGAACAAATAGCAAATATTCGTCCACGTTTATGTGTTTTACGTAAATGGCCTCATTATGATGGTAACAAAAAAACAGAAAATTTTAAATAAATTTCTTTCTTTTTCTGTTTTTTTTTGTCTTATAGGTTATGGTGTTCATTTAGCTCGTAATCAACATTGGCTTGGTTTACGTATTGGTGATGTTGAACCAAATAGTCCAGCTGAAAGTGGTGGTCTTTTACGTGAAGATGTTGTTCTTGCTGTAAATGGTCATTCAGTTGAAAATGATGATTTTTTTGTTATACTTTCATTTATTCAACGTGAACTTGAAGATGATCAAATTCGATTTTTAGTTGTTGATCCTCATAGTGCAGATTTAGCTCGACATCATCATTTAAATATTGATGAAAATTATCGAACATGTGTTCGAATGGAAACACCAACATTAACTGTAAGTCCAGAAAAACTTTTATATGATCAATTACGTACAACAAGTTCTAATAATGATCCAACAGTGGCACAAAATACAATACATCTTGGACCAACATTATCATTAAATCAAAATCAAATGAATTTGTCTAATCAACGATATCAAGATAAACCACCACGTGAAGGACCTGAGGTTTATACATTTTTACCATATTCAGGTAGGTTTCTAGTTTTTGTTTTTCGAATAGAATAATTATTGATTATGACATTAAGCTTTATTTTACAAACATAAAAAGAAATTTTCGATCTTTTCTTTTTCTCACTAAATATTGTATATATGAACAAAAAAATAACTCATATTACAGATCATGCGGTTGAAAACGGCAAATCCTTTTTTGATATTCTCTTCGAACAAGAAAATAATTTATCTTCAAGAACACAACAACATTTACAAGAAGATATTCGTCCTAAAGATTATACCGGTGATAATAAAAATAAAAGCCAAATTAGTAGTATCACAGATGGTGTTAAAGGTTTCGTTAAGTCAGGCATTGGAGGTCTTAAAAATCTTTTACCAACAAGACATCGTGATGATGAACATCATGAATATGAACATGATATTACTGAATCTAAACGTAGAAGTAGCAGTGAATCAAGTGATAGTGGTTCTCGTGGTGATGAATCTCCATCATTTGTTGATAAACTTAAAAATACATTTAAAATATCAAGTACTCCTTCAAATTCTCCTGCTGTTCAAGAAAAACCACCACAGCCATATGGACGTATATGGCAAGCTTCATCTAAGTCAGAGGGTAGGAGAAATGAGAGAAAGCATGACAATAAAAAAAAAACAAACAAAATGCTTTTGGTTATGGATGCTGCTTATCCTATTTGACTAGTATTATTTCTTTCTTTGCGCATGACAATGCATGAAATGAAACTTCATTCATTTTTATTTTTTACATATTAATTTAATATGTTTTTGTTTTTGTTTTTGTTTTTAGACACAAATAATAATTTAAGAGCTGAACCACGTATGTGTTCAATGACACTTCGACCAGGTATAGACACAATTGGAATATCATTAAAATCAGATAAAGAGTTTGGTCATATTATTAAACAAGTTGAACCAGATTCATTAGCTGATCGTTCTGGTATTGAACGAGATGATTGTATTATATCACTTAATGATGTAACACTTCTTAATATTCCATATGATGATGTTTTAAATATACTTAAACAAAGTCGTAATCAAACAAATCTTGATTTTCTTGTTGCAAAAAAAACTTATTTACTTAAATCACGTCAAAGTAATACACAATTAAGTAATACTCAACAAGATATATCAGATAAATATAATGATACAACTGGTCAAGTTATGCCATCATCAAATATATCTGAACGAAATATTCCATCAAATACAGGAGCAGCACAAGCATTAGAACAACTTTATAATAAATATAATGAACGACAATCATCATTCGATGAGCAAACAACTTCTAATCGACCAAGAGAAACAGTTTCAACAACAACAAATGGACGATATAGTCGAACTTCACCAACATTAGATGATGATCGATATTTACCAAAACAACAACAACAACAACAACAAGGGCAAATTTTACAAGGTGTTGGTCCAGCTACAGCTGATCGATCATCATGGGGTGTATCAAGTGGAAAATCAACTGATTTACCAGGACCAGTTAGTGGTGATTCATCAATTCGTTCAAATATACGTGGTCAACGAACAGGTTAGTCAAAAGAAATATTTCTTATAAATGTTTCTTTGAATATGTTATTTAATAAAATCTTAAATATTTTTACATAACATTTTACATGACATTTAGAAATTTTTCATAAGAATAACCTTTAAATATATAAATAACATTTTCGTATTGCTTTCTCTCTATCTCTCTCTCTCTCTTCTTTCAAAATATATTAATCAATACATGAGAAATAATTATACAAAATTTAATAAATATAAATTTCTTTTTTTTTCTGTATAGATATAGATGATACAAAAGGACGTGGTAGTTCATTAGAAGATTCTTTTAAACCTTTACAAGTTGGTATTACTAATAAAACACCAGCACAACAAACAGGCAGTATTTCACCAACTAATCTTCCTCCTGATGAATATCGTACATCACGACCAACATCATCAATTGAACAACGAGATAGTTCACCTAAACGTTTACCAAGTCCAGATAGGATAGCAACAAGTACACATGATGATATAACTTCATCATCACGACAAAATCAAACTGTACAAAATCTTACAAGTGCTGTACCTATTGCACCTACTGGAACATCATCTACAATACCTGATTATGAACAAAGTTTGTTGAATTATGGATTTCTTTTTTTTTTTCTTTTGAATTCTAATTTTATATGTTCAGGAAGTTCTCAAACAACACCATCAACTCAATCTGATCTTCGTTTAGGTAAGTAATCTTTAAAGAAATTCTGAATATTTTTAAAAGAATGAAAACTATTTAAAAATTCAAGAAAAAAATAATAATAAATAAATAAATATGACTATACAGGCACTACGAAAGCAATGAGTACTCCGAGTAAACCTATGAAGAGCAATACACATATGACTATGTACGATGATACGGATGATGAATTATCTGATATATCAGAAAGATCTCGTGAAGAAGATAGTTCCGAACCTGTTACGAACAAAAATCTACAATCTAAGATTATTGGATCTACACATAACAAAGTAGATGCACAGTATTCTGACTCATTAAAAACATCTACTGGATCAGAATTTGCATCTGGTAATGAAGATATAGAATCAAATATTCGTACAGGAGGTCTTAATAATAAACCATCATTAGCATCAACTATATCGGATGCTGATGATCGATCAAATGTACCATTTTTCGTGACTGGAAGACCAGTTATACAAGCTCGTCGTTTAGAACATTCTGATAGTGAAGATACAACATCAGGTGCTGATTCTCATACTCCAAGACGATCTATTGGAGAGACATTTTATTCACCTGAGGAATCTATTGGTGATGAAAATGAAATTGGTGATCTACAACAAAAATCATGGCATCCATCTGTACAACATGAAATTGATCAAGTTAAATCTTCAACTAATAAACAAGATCAAACAATATCTAACTTTCCAAATCAACAACAAAAACAATATGATACTGAAGAGGATGATGATGAAAGAGATTCCAATGAATCGACTTCATCTGAAAGTGAAAGACTATCTGTACAATCAGATAAAATGGCGTTGGGTGAGCCATATATAAATATACTCATATTGGTGATATACGGTTCTATACTAATACTACTTATGTTTGCCGTGCATCCTTTTTTTTTTTTTATTATATATCTCATTGAACAGGAATGATATAATAACTTTCAATTATTCTTTAAATATTATTTTTATTATTATTTTTATAACTATTGATTAAACTAATATAATTAATTTAATATTTATTATTTTCTTTTGTTTTTTTGTTTTTGTTTAGCTACAATGCCTTTATCAGAATTAAAAGAACATGGTTATGAATTTCATAATATACAATTAATGCAACCAACTGAAACAAGTCCTGTTGGTCTTAAATTAACTAAACAACAAGATCCATTACAATATATTATAACAGCTGTTGCTAAAGGAACAAAAGCTGATTTAGCTGGTCTTAAAATTAATGATTGGCTTATTAAAATAGAAGATAATGATGTACGTGTAGTTGAATTTTCTGAAGTTTCACAAGATATTCGACAATTATTAACTAACGCTGGTTTAATTAATATGGTTATAGCAAGAAAAAAAACATCATCACCATTAACAACTCAACAAATTGATAAAGATCAAACAACAATATCATCAAGATCAGAATCATTTAATCGTCAGCAAGGAGGTTAAAATTTATATTTATTATTTTTCATATAAAGAAACAAAAAAATAAACATATTCTGTTTGTTTTTCTTTTAATTTTAGGTCAAATTCCAACATCTTTATTAACAACTGATATAACACGTGATACACCAGATAATAGTCAAGTTCGTTTTGTACCTGATCGTTCTACAAGTCCATCAACAGTACGTTCTCAACGTACACCGGTTTCTACACGTGAAGCAAATGTTAATGCACCTGGTGGTCCATTATCAGTTGGTTTAACAAATCCAATATCTGATGAAAATTTAACAAGATCACCACGTTCACAAAGTAGTTCACCAAGTCGTTCACCAACACGTGAAGCTACATATCGTCAACCAGAAAGAAAACCATTTTCTAATCAACGTATGTTCTAAATCTTTATTTTGAAATTTATTTATTATTTTTGTTTTTTCTTTGTATAGCATCGGAAGACTATGATGGAAATGATATTCGTCATATTGTATTAAAAGAAGCATTAGGATTAGATTTTAATTCATTTATACCAGAAGGTGATAGTCAAATTCAAACACATTTTATAAGTAATGTACAACAATCATCAATGGCTGATAAAGCTGGTTTACGTGATGGTGATCGTATATTAACAGTTAATGGTGTTGATGTAACAAATTCTATACATGAAGATGTTCGTCGTATGATGCAAACAAAAAAACCTTTACAATTAACAGTTGTAAATGATCCTAGATATTTAGAATTAATTGAAAATGTTAAACTTAATCAAAATAAAACAGAAGCTGCACAAGATAAAAAAGCTTCACCACCACCCGATTATGAATCCGTTGGACAAAAATCAGGTAATTTACATAGAAAAAAAATTTTTTTTTTTATTCAAATTATTTCTATCAAAACTAAGCATAGAATAATGTTTTCTGTTTCGTCCTAACGGGTGTGGCGGGACAGGACAGGACATAAATTACAGTTTTATCCTGTCCTGTGTCCAACTCAGTGCTGCCACCTTTTAAAGTCCGAAAAGCAGAAAGACAGCAGAAAGTATGTTTATAATATGAAACTAATGGGTAGCTCGTAATAAAAGAGGGTCTCAATATTTTGTTAACATCTTAAGTGTTATCTTAGTGCTCATGCTCTGGTTTTTTTATCAAAAGATTCACCGTTTGCTTCTGCATAAATTGTGTATTTCGTTGTAAAAATACTTATTTCTTTCTCTTACGACATCACCACGATTTAAAAACAGCACTACACACAACTTTCAAAATCTCTATTTTTTTCAATTCTCTCCGAAAACACCCAGTCCTTAGATTAGTCTTATTATCATTGGTCGTGCCATATTCTTTATCCAAAAATAAAATAAATTGCCTTTGATACGTTGATTGAAATGAACCAATTTATCTCTTGAGTGGCGAACAAATTATACCCAAAGTAACAGGATTAATTGAGAAACTGGACATTTTGGAAAAAAATGAAGACCTTGAAAGTTGTGTGTAATGCTTGTTTTAAATCATGGTGATGTTGAAAGAGAGATAAGTATTTTTTTTTTGCAGTGAAATGTACCAATTTCTGCAGAATCAGGTGGTGAATCTTTCGATAAAAAAATAAAGCGTGAGGGATAAGATAACGCTTAAGATGTTAACAAAATACTGAGACTCTCTTTTATTTACGAGCTACTCGTTAGTTTTAAATTTTAGTTTCAGTATACGAATCACTCGCATTGTATGGTATCACAAAATACAACTAATTAACAAATAGGCAGAATCATTAAACACGTTTTCTTTTTAAGAAATATTCTTCATCTGATTTGAGAGCTTTTGACAAATCTTTTTTACCTAATAAATATCTATCCATTATAGTATATGATAAGGAGAAATTCAAAATAATTGTTGATTAAATTATAGCATTTAAAATTTTTTTTGTTTCTTATTGTTCATAGGATTATTAATATTAGCTTTTTATTAACAATGTTCAGAAAACTATTGATGACGAACGATAAATGTTAGTTAAAAAGGATCAAATTTATATTCTTTTAAAGTTTATTAATATTCGATGACTTTGAACCATCCTCTATTGAAGATGACTCTATTCAATTTCTGTTTTCTGATTTAACTTCTGATAACATAATTATTACTTCAGCAACTATAATTGCTTTGTGAATACCTTCTTCGCTAGTCGAACTGTCATTATCATCTAGAGCTGTTTTTTTCTGTTCCTTTCCTCTCACTATTCATATTAATTATTCGTGTTCATTGAGTAAACAAACGAAAGAACGTATATGAATTACATGAGTAATTAAAATACGATAGAAAGTCATAGATAAAGAATTGATTTAAAGCCAAATATATAGATTGGTAGTTTTTTGTAGTCAGTAGAAAATAAAAATCATCTGTATCAAATAGAAAGAATTAGAATGGCACAAAAATATCAGTAGTTTTTGCTACGGTTTTTTAATAATTATGAAAACGAAGGTACTTCAGGTGAAAAATGTTGATTGAAATAATAAAAAAAGCAGAAACAACAGAAAAAAAAACAGAAAGAACTTCAAAAAGCAGAAGAGGTGGCAGCTCTGGTCCAACTCTGATTTCTATACTATTTATTGTTTTTTTTTTTATTATTATTATTAGATTTAACTACTCGTTCTCGTTCACCAATGAAACATATTCCAAGTGAATCAAGTGATGAAACAAGATTTTCTCATTCAAAATCTGAATCACCAAAATTAATTAATGATGATTTATCACAAAATTTTCATACTTTATTTACTGATGATAAAGGTTCTGTTAAAGTAAAACATTGTATTTTAAAAAAAGATCCAACTTATAATGGTTATGGTCTTGTATTACGTTATCAAAATGGACTTCATTTAATTGATCAAGTTGAAGAAGATTCACCAGCATTTAAGGCTGGTTTACGTGAAGATGATATTATTTTATTTGTTGATAAAAAAAATGTTGAATTATTAACACATGATGATGTTAAAATACTTATAAGAAAATTATCATTATCAAATACAAATATTGATTTAATATTAATGAAAAAAAATGATGTATCACGATATAAAATTTATCAAGAAAAAAAATCTATCGATTGGAAACCAATATTAGATGATCAAACGAATAATGAAACAATACAAAGTAGGCAAAGCACATATCAACGAAAATCATATCATGAAAAAAAATAATTATTATTATCTTAACATATTTTCATCTTCTTTTTGCATGATAATGCATGTTTAATTTTTATTATATATACATCTATTTATAATAAGTATCAAATTTTTTTTCATAATTTTTTTTTCTGCTATTGTAAGCATTAGAAAGAATCTAAATAATGATTCGAATAAAGAAAATTGTTTCCAAAACGGAATATAAGGAAATAAAAAATAATGAGCAAATTCGCAAAGATAAGAACACTCAAGAAAATCAAACTCCTAGTTTTTCAATACATAGAGTATGCAAATATAAATTTGTTTACGCTACATAGAGCAATAGAGTAAAACATCTTCGACAACATGAGATGTCTCCGAGTTTTTTAGCTGAGATACAGCAATGTTACGAAAGTTCCTAAAATTGGTTCTTTCTCAACTTCGTAGAGAAAAACCATTTTTTGATCTTCAATTAAATTGCTATATCTCATCGGAAAAGTGTCACAAAGAACTCGAAGATGGTTTACTCTAGTGTTCTATTTAGTTTAAAAAAAAACAATCATATTTACGTGTTCTAGATGTTAAAAAACTAGGCTTTTGGTGTTCTGAAGTTTCTATTCTTGCCAATTTGATAATAATTTTTATTTTTTTATATTCTTGTTGGAAATAGATCTATGACAGTTTCCGATCAAAGAACTAAGAACAAGTACATTTGAGAAAAAAATTGATCATTAGATCCAGTTCTTAGAATTCTGAGCTGTCACAGGTTTTCTAGTTGGAAACCATTTTCTCCATCCGAATTCTTTCTAATATTTTACAACCAGCAGAAAAATATTGAAAATAAACTTTGCTGAATAATTTTAGTAGTCACTGTATAACTAACTTGTCTTTTTGTTTTGTTTTTTAATTGTATTTCTTGATTGGCTTTTAATCTTATAGATTAGTATTTGTATATAATTGTGTCTTTATTGTGCATACTAATTTAATTAATCTTTTAATCAATATTGCAATATGTTTTTGCTTATAAGGTTTAAATAAAATAATCAATAATTGTACTGTTTTTGCATGTCACACATATTAGAATTACTAACATTTTGTATGTTCACTATTTTAATAACAAATAAATTTTTATTGACTATTGATTTAATAATATTTATATTCATGTCATCGATGGTTTTTGTTTTTCTTTTACTTTTTTTCTAGGTGATCAATCAATATCAAATGTTAGTCGTTCATATGATCAAACAAATGATTCACGTAAATCTTCTTCATCATCTGGTAAACAAGCTGCACCTGCACCACCAATATCATCTACAAGTCAATTGACAACATCACCTAGTACTCGTGTTTGTATTTTACAACCATCTGCTGATCGTACAGCTGGTTTTGCACTTAGTGGTAAAACTTCTCCACCATATGTTATTTGTCAAGTTGAAAAAAATTCTCCAGCTGATAAAGCTGGTTTACATATTAATGATGCGCTTATATCAATTAATGGAAAATTAGTAACTGAAACAAGTTATGAAGATACAGTTAAATTAATTAAAGAAGCACTTCAAAAAAGATCTGTTGAACTTGTTGTTCGAGATCCATCATCTCAATTAGATGATAATATAAAAAATCAAGATCGAACAAAATTTTCCATGGGTAGTAGTGATAGTGGTAATGTAGGAAATCAAGGTAGTATTGGAGGAGAACCAAGTCAACAAGGTGCCAATGCTGTTGAAGAATATCAAAGTATGTAAAAAGACAAAGGGAGAGGGAAAGCAAGAAAATAAAATAATGCTTTGAAAGTTTTTTTTTCTATTTGTTGAGTTTTTGTTTTTGTTTTTTTTCCTCATCTAAAGCTTTTGAACATCACTTGACAATACTCACCGATATCTTTGCATGAAAATTTTCTTACCCTTACTCCATTTCATCAACAATGGCCAATTTTTTTTCTTTTGAAATTCTATTCTTTTCTGTTTTTATTTTTCTTTATTTCAAATGGTATATTATTTATTAAGCTGCTGTCGTTGTGGATGGATAGGGGATTAGTCAAACTATATTGTCATTTTCACATATTCTTGAAGCTTAATATTGATGACAACAAATGCCGCCTGTTCTTTGATATCTAAACACACCAATGCACATAAACACGTAGCTTTGTAATTGTGATCAAAATTGAAGTCAATTAGTGACAAATGATTGATGTCCTTTTGAAATGAGTAAAATTGCATTGTCTCAGTTTTATTATGTTTCCAAAACGTGAACATTTTTTAATTATTTACTACAAAATTGGTTGAATCATGGTTTATATATTGTTGAAACATACAGAAAGATAAAAATGAAAGTAATATTTCATTTGAAATAAAGAATATTATGTTTACTTTGTCAACAAAGCAAAAAAAAAATGATGAAAGAACAATTTTGTTATGATAATTATTTCAAAACCAAAAAAATGGGTCATTAGTATATATTTGTGCATTCAAATTATATCCTTGTATTACTACTTTAAAAACTGCAATGATACAAATCATAATTATTATTTGAAACAAGCTGTTAATATACAAAATCTATTAATTGGATTAAAATATCGCGAATTAATTGATGTTGAACATTTGATAGTCGATATATTTAAATATGCATGATATCGTGTGTGTTGTTTGCTCCTTAACTGCAACGTGGGCGCATTTTTGGATATTGTCATAAAAATGAGACAAAGCAATTTTACTCACTCTAACAAAAGCGATTATTTTTCACTAATTGGCTTAAAATTTTTTGGCCGCAATTAATGCGTAGTCCATAAACAAAAATAATCAAATAATTTTCTTTTCGTTTTTTTCTCTCTCGTTTAAGATCGAGGCATCTCCTCCTCCTCTGTCGACGGCAGCAGCAGCACTACTACGAAGAATTTAGATTCGGGGCGTGATCGCAAATAAGAGACTATAATCATCATAAACATGTATTTTTGAATAAAAAGAAAACAAAAAAAAGAACATTCTTTATATTAAAAATATTCACGATGCATGTTCAAGGCAAGTTTGCTTGATTTCTTATTTCTTTTTTTTTCTTTTTTTTTTTTTTGTTTCTTGGCTTATAAATTGATCTTGTCCGTATTTGCCTATATATATATAAATTCTTTTGTTTTTACGATTTAAAGCTCAGTTTTATTTTCATTGCTTACCAATTCCTATTTGCTTTTGCTCAATATTTAGTTTGGCATGTATCTCTGTTCTTTCTTTTTTTTCTGCTGCTTTTCTTTTTTTTAGAACAGCGAAATAAAGAATTATCATATACATTACGTCTTTGTCATTTACATCCAACTAATTCTGATGGTACACATGCAGCAACATTTGGTTTTGAATTAAGTGAAGATCCTGATTATGAATATCCAATTATATTACGTGTTGAACAACAATCACCCGCTGAAGGTGCTGGTTTACAATCACGTGATGTATTATTAAAAATTAATGAACGTAAAACCAAAAATTTAGGTTATGATAAAGTTAAAAAAGAAATTGAAAAAGCTAGACGTGATGGACGATTAGAAATGCTTGTTGCTGATCAAGAAACATTTGATTATTGTCAACGAACAAAAAAACCATTAAAAGAACCCGAAATGAAAGTAAAACATATTTTTCCAAAAAGTAGGTCATCAGCAAGTTTTCATAAATTACCTGTTGCTGCCACAGGAGCAGCAACAACTTCAATATCATCAAAAGATAGTCCAGAACAGTTACATAATAGTAATAGAAAATCTACTGATAGTATTTCATCTGCTCATAATATGACAGTTGGTTATCATCTTCCGACACCAAAAGAAACGGATTCTGAGAATGAAGAAAATGCTAAACAAGATTTACCTGAACAAAAATCATCACCTCCTATTACATCACAAGCCAAAACAACACGCCATTCACAACCAGCAGTTAGTTTTGATTTATCTACACCGCCTAGTACACTTGCTCATGCTTCTGCCCGTTCTCACGAAACACCATTAAAATTTTTTGATCCTGCACATACGAAATCTGAACAAAAGGATACTTCTTCAAATGTTTCTCAAAATGTACCTAGTACATCACATTCGACAACATCCACTAAAGAATCAAAACCATCAAAAGCAAAAGCTATACCAAATGCAATTAATAATTTATTTCACAAAATTGGACATTCAAAATCATCAAAACGTTCGTGATTATTTCTTTTCTTTTTTTTTTCTTCTTCTTTTTGCATGTAGCTATTTTGACATTTTCTTCTTCGTATCGTTATTATTACTATAACTGTTGTCAGTTGTAATTTAAAAAAAACGTAGTGTTTTTTTTTTCTAGAACTTTTTTTTTTAATATTTATTTCTATTAGTATCACTTCTTTATATTATTATTTTCGCACTGTACACACAACAAAAAATGCACATTTTGCATGCTCCAGCACTCTATATTACAACGACTACTGTAGATAAAAGACAAAAAAAAAAAAAAATCTTTTTATTCTATCTATATTGCACGCCTATGACCGACACAGATGCACATATTCTTAGAAACACAATACAAACACGGTAGGTTATCTGACAATATCACCTAGATATGATTTTAGTATAGATCTATTAGAATAGAATAGTCTGAGAGACTTTAGCATTTCTTTAGAGTATTGAATACTTTGATCTTGTGCTTTTTATTTTACTTTGTTGATATCGAGTAAAAAATATTTTGATAATGTTGATAGTCACAACTGAGAAAAGTAATAAATATTTCTTATAACTAACGAATAAATTTTGATAGAAAAAAAGAAAGAAAGTTGTGGTTTTCATTGATGAAAAGAAGAGACTTGGAGGCATCGAACTATATAAGAAATATAATGTTTAAAAACATTTTTAGAAGGTATATAAAAATCGAAATTTTTGAAGTTCTCATAAAACGTTAAATTCTGAATACAACAGTTTGTTTAATCTTGGTTTTTCAAAAACCACCCAGAGAAATTATGAATATTATGTTTCGTATATGGTTCGTAACGCCCAACTCTTCTCTTTTCAATGGTGAAAATCGTATGTTTCTTTCTTGTTTCTGTCAGAAGTTATTTGCAATCCAAAACTGTTCGGTGACCTTCGGACCATCCTGTATTTATAAAAATGAATTAAACCAAAAGTTAAATTTCGCGGAAAATAGGATTTTTTTTACGAACGAGAAATGTAGAAAACTTAAAAGAAAAGTGAAACTCTTGTATATAGACATAGGATGATGATAAGAAAAGTAAATCGAATTTGACAAAAGTATGATTCTTTTTCTTTTTTGTAATTGTAAATAGATGATATGTGGAATAAAAGTTAATAAGTTATTTTATTTTCCATGCTTTTTTTTCCCTGTAGTTGACTTTGATGCTCCTCCAAAAACAAAAGTTAGTTCAAAAACACGTGCACCTTCTCCACCAACTGTTCATGTTGGACATAATCGATTAGAAGTACCACGTGTTTCACAATCACTTGATACGATTGCTAATACTACATCAACTGTACCTGTTTCAACTGTACATAATACAGTTCGTTCAACAGTATCAACTGGATCATTTGACTTTCTTCGAGGTCCTCGCCGATGTGTACTCAAAGTTGATCGTAATAAGGGTCTTGGCTTTGTTCTTAGTGCCACCGGTGATTATGATCATACAATTACAGCTGTTGAAAAAGTTCGTAAATTAAATTCAAATTCTATTGATGTATTATGTATTTTCTTTTTTGTTGTTGTTGTTGTTATTATTCAATAGTACTCAGCAGCTGATATCGCTGGTTTACAAATTAATGATGAGGTATTGGAAGTTGATGGTGTTGATGTAAGAAATGTTAGATATGAGCAAGTATGTATTTGTCTATATTTGGAATATAAAATTTTATTTTGAAAGAAGATTTAATAATCATAATAAATACAAAAAAAAAAACAACAGAATATTGTTTCTTATTTTAAAGGTAGTTGACATGCTTGTCTCTGCAATGCGGACAAATGATACAATTGAAATGCGTGTTGTAGATGGTTCTTCTCGTGATGTTTATCCATCAACAACAAATGCTGATAAACAAACAAATACAAATGGTTTATTAAATAGCAATAACAATAATAATAATGCAGTAACATCAACAGCAATTCATTCATCACATCCAATAGGTGTTTCGGGTGATGATTTATCTGATATAAATAGTTCAATAAGTCCATTTGATAGTCTTAATCAACAAAAAATTGCTACAAGTTATCCTAATCTACCTGGACAATTAAAACATCTTGAAAATGTTACTAATCGTGCTTTCGGTGGAAGTGTACCTGCATTGGCTACAGGTATAAATTTATATTATATTTTCTTTGTTTTTTAGTTTTCTTTTATTTTCTAGGAATTACAGCTTCTCCAACTAGTATGCATCTAACAAAACATATTTCAGCTTCATACGAAAGTAGGTTTATTTGTTATTTTCTTTTCTTTTATGAAGTTCACATATATTTTCGGAAAACATAATGAGTGTAAGTTTTAAGTTGAAGTTTTGTGGGTTCCTACCAAGGGAGGAACAAGCAAGGCTTCAGTATTTCGAAGTCTTGCTTTTTCCTTCTTATTCGATACTCACTCATCTTCTCCATTACAGACCTTAGCGATCGAGTTGGTCATTGATTATGTTTTCATATCAATCGAGAACAACAAGCATCGGAATCCTTTTTACAGAGTTTTTTAGCAACGAAACAAAAGGTACTGAACAGAATTAACGATAAGACTTAGATTATTCTAGAGATTTCTAGAATATTCCAAAGTCTTTCTTGAAATTCAAATGACTGGAATACGCTTGTGTATGTTTTAAATCTTGTAGTTTTTGATTTTTGGACAGATAAAAATCTATATTCAAGATGTCAAGTATGATGAGTAGTGATTTGCTACAATAGTCATATGGTCAACATAGAAAGTATGAATTGATCAAATTATAATTTTCAGAAATAATCAATATCAATGTTTCTGAATTTACCGAGATATATAACAGTCTGTGAGTAATTTTTCATTTTACATGTTTTGTATTAGTATAATGAGGCTAAAGAATACATGTGAGTTTTGTGTTTCAACCATAAGGAAGTTTTGTTGTCTGAACTATTGTTATGATAAATTTGTTTTTACTATATATATAGAAGGTTCAATAAATAAATTATCAGATATTTCAACACAAGATGCACCAGTTGCACGTCTTTGTCGTATTCGAAAATTTCCAACATCACCATTTTATGGGTTTTTCTTATGTGGTGATCCAAAAAAACTTGGGTAAAATATAATTTTTTTATTATAATAATTTTTTTCTAATTATATTCTTTGATTTAATTTAGTCGAGTATTCATTTCCGATGTAACAAAACATTCACCAGCAGCTGTTTGTGGTTTACGTGATGGTGATCGTATTATTGAAATAAATGGTTCAAATATTGATGGATTAATATATGAAACTATCTTAGATAAAATAAAACATCATATGGGACGTGATGATCTTGAATTACTTGTACTTGATAAAAAATCTGTTCAATGGTATCGTGAAAGAAATTATCCAATAACATCACGAACATTACCAACTATTGTTCATATTGAACCAATTATTAATGAGACAAATTCAGAAATACAATCTTCAGAAGTACCAACTACACATACGAAATTAGTTGGATTTGCAGGTATATATTTTATTGATTTATCTTTATATAATTCTTATCTAATTATTTAGATCGACGAGTATCAAAAACGGGTCTTTAATATAAATATTTATGAATTATTAACATATATATACAGAGTTCTAAATACTTGCCTCGTTTTTTTTATTTCTTCTGTATACAATGTGTTTATGTGCCTGTATGTTTTTACTTTCTTAATCAAAAACAAATGAAATATTATAATATTATTTGTAGCGTGTAGTATTTTCTTTTTTCTTTCTATCAGGAATTTCGTCATCTGCCTCACATGTTTTTGTTCATTTTTTTTTAAAAATTTTATCATATCTTTTGTTTTTTCTGTGTACGTTTATCCATTGTCCTTTTCTTTCTTGTTTTGTTTTGTTTTTTTTGTCTTAATTCTTCTTTTACTGCTTTATATAGTTCTATTGTATGTAAGAAGACAGAACAATAGATAGTGAAGTATTTGCACATTTACACGTACATGTGAGGGGTCAGATTTGCTCTAAGTTTTGCACGTTTTTTTTTTTCTTCTTGTTCTTTTCTAATTCATTTTTATTGTTCATTTTCGTATAGTAATATTCTGGCCACTTGATTTATGAAATTTAACATATGTCTTTAAAACAAATCTTAATGAAATGAAAATGAAATCTTTGTCATGTAAAATTTTACTCAAGATAAAAAAAAAGAAAAAAAACAGAAGTAGTTTTAACATTTTTACTAAAATGTGAAATTTAAGTAAATAGAAGTTATCATCTGAATATTTAACTTTTCAGAAATGTTGTTTTTTGTTTATTATAAATTCTCTTGTCTTCTTATAGTATAGAATGCCTACCTTATTGTACCAAAAGATGTTCAAAAAAATAATAAAATTTCATGAAATTAATCGTACAAATACTTCTTATTTTGTTTTTCAATGAATTTTTTTTTTTGAGTAAGATTGCTTTTGTTTTTCTACAAAATTTTAGTGAATAAATCAAAATGACAATGGTATATATTGATAGAATGGATTGAATAATATATTTTTGGCAAGAAATAAATATGAACTGAAACTTAATTATAGACATTTACACACGAACCAGAGAATTATAGTTGAAGAAGATATAAGGCTGGCTGGAGAAAGGTCGAAAATTTCAACTAACAAGACATTGTTTATTTTTAGCATAGGGAGTGTGATCTAGTCTTTCCTTTAATTACAAAGGTTATGAAAGCTTTTTAATGTTGAATTCAAGAAATTCATATAATTTTACGCATCCTACCGGCATAGAATAATACCTATCATGAGGTAGTTCAAACTAGATCTAATTAAAAAAAAAAACATGATGAATATTATAAAGTAACAGACACTTGATCTGGAAATATTAGAACAATAATGAAAAATGAAGTTAAAAAATGTTATGAGAGACAAAACGTAATTATTATTACAAAAGAACTCTGAAAAAAAAACCCACATTTTAGATGTTTTGACAAACATAGAAATTAATATTCATTTATCTACAACTCTTTTATAAGTTATATTCATCGTTTTAAAGACGTAAAATTGTAGAAAATGTCCTGAATTCGACATTGAGAAGCTTTCATAATCTTTGTAACAATTTCACAGAATTTTTTTTCTAAAAATAGTAAAAATGGTTTTTGCATGTGATGAATTAAATATGGAAATTCATATCCTTGTAGAATATCATTTTACATTTTTCGAAAGAAAAAAAGATTTATCTGATGTAAGTTCTAATTTTAGGCACTATAAATTTTTAGTTTGTAATAAATGTCTTCTGATTTTCAGAATACGAAAATTTATTTTATCTTGGTCTCGAGATCGCTTATTTTTTTCAACATCATCAATTTCACATTTAAAATCAAAGAATATACAAATTATCGTAGACTTTGAATGCATGGATTATGAGAGTTTTGTTTTTCTTCTAAAAGAAAACTAAAATTATCAAATAAAATCTTTAAATATTTTATCTGTCGACAAAATATTGAAAATAAATTCCTATACAGTTCTATACAAATAAAATCATATATTTAGATCATTTAATGAACATAATAAATTTGTTTCTATATATGACTATTGCAAATTACATTAAAATGACATAAAGCGTTGTCTAAACAATGACATAAATCTACAGAAGTCCATAAAAAGAAGAAAAAAAAAAGAATTTAATACATATATATGTACATTTTTATTTATTTAAGGTGATTCTGGTTCATTTTCATCATATGTATGAAGTCCATACATTTTAAGTTGTTCAAGAAAATCAGTTGTTGTCCAATTATTAATTAGATTTTGATCATTTAAAAGACGATATATATTAGCTATTTGTTGTTTTTGAATTTCTTCTTCCGAACCTTCAATAGTATCAATTAATATATCATCTGATATTTGTTCATTATTATCTATTGTATCTCCATTTATATTTTCTTCTTCTAAACAAATGTCAATTTCTGATAATGATCGACTATTATTAGTATTATTTGATTCGTCAGTTGTTATTAATGGCAATGATTGTTCTATCGATTGTTCTGTTGTTGGTGTTACTGTAATCGGCTCGTCTAGATCTTCGTAATCATGATTGTTAAGAACACATGTACTATCATCAGACGATGTATGTTGACGACTTGTCGAATATTTATAAAAGGCTGATGCAAGAATAGCACAAAGAAATGAGATAAATACGACAAGAACACTAAGACCTGAACTAAGACAAAAATTTACCAGAGCACATCTAAAATAAATAAAATAAGGTTAAAAAAAAACAAAATATATATAATTCTAAATTATAATACATACGATGATGCCCAAATAAATTCACCAACTGCACTTATAATAATATCCATTAATATATTGTTGTTGTTGTTGTTGTTGATCAATATTCATCTTTATAGTAAACGGAGAGAATGAAAATAAGACTCTTATTCATTACTTGTTTTTCTTGCAAAATCATAGTATTATATATTTTGGATTAAAAGAAATAATTTTCATATTGAATTCATGCGGAAATAAGAGGATGTCAAGTTCGTTTACTTGGAATGAAAAAAAAATATATATGAAATGCTTATGTAATGCAACAGTAAGGTGATAAACTAAACAAATGAATAAATGAACGATGCCATTCTTCGATTGCAGTCGTCTCTTTTTTCTTTTTCTCTTTTTCTTATGAAAAGAAACAACTCGTCGCTTAGAATTTCTTCTCTCCCTTTCTCTTTTACGTTCTATAATAAAGCAAGCAGTCAGAACTGAGTTTTTCTTTGTACTTGTTCAAGTAACAGTTCTGCAAAAGGAAAAAGAAAGAGCAGAAAAAAAGAACCAATATAAGAGAGAAAAAAAAGCGAAAGCTTATAATTCTGTTCTTAATATCGTTTCTACCAAATTTCCTTCCTTATGCTTTTCTTTGCACGCATGCGTATAATTATTGCACTTACCTGATATAAGTTACTCTTTGTCTCACCATTTTTCTCTATTCGTTATAAATAATATATGTTATTATCGATATTACTATAACAATTCTTTTCAAAGTTTCATATAACATCCAGTAAAATCATGTAAAATATAACAATAAATGTGTAGGATAAATGAAGATAATTTCAATTTTTAAGAAAAAACAATATAAAGAAAGTAGATTATCTATAAACAGATCAATAAGACAAGAGATAAATTTTCTTTTTCAAGTTTTACTATTCAGTAAAATCAGAATAGTTCTCGTTCGCATCAAAACTCAATTATGTAGAAAAATGTCGTTTTTTTTCCTCCTCATTCTTGCACATTTTGCCTTGCCATTTCTATTGCTTATTCTAGCTCATCTCGCACGCGACTATTGTAGATTACGAGAATTTTTCATGCTATTCTCTTTCTTCTTGTCTTGGTATTTTCCTATCAGCGTATGTGTACAAGGTTGTCAACTCAAACATATATATATAGCAATATGATTAACAAGATTGGTTAAGAAAATAGTGAAGAGACATTATCTTCTTAGTTTTCTTACTTACCGGATTGATATTCATTCGTGCTGAATGATAAATTTCCTGATAAACTACTATGACGACCTTCCTGTTTCTTAAATGAATTCAGTTGAGAATCTATTTATGTAACTGAAAATCATTGGATGAATATATTGACATATTCCTTGATTAAACTTTCCTAATATAGTCCAGTCAAACAAAACAATATTAAAATCGACAATAAAATGAAATACTTAATTATAAAATATTTTCTTAAAAAAAAAACAATGACAAAATATCGTTTTTAATTACTTTATTCTTATTTCGAATTTTATTGTATATGTTTCTTAGTCATAGTTAAATATGAAGAATTTTGAATATGAATCAATATACATAATGAAATAATTGATATTGAATACAATTCTATGCTTTAATTCGACTTCACTAGATCAAAGTTAAATATGAAAAAAGTTACAAACAAACAAAAACAGATTGAATGTATTGTTTGCTATTCTTATTCTAACGGAAAAAAAACAAAAATTCTTTTATTTCATTATTCATCTATTATTGAAGTAAATAATAATCACTTTTAATGGAAATTCGATGCATGATTATAATATTATTTTACTTCTTACTGTTAAGAAATACTCATATGAAAAGATTAAATAGCATTGAAATATATTTATCGCAAAGTCCTAATATTAGTTAATGAATAGGATTCTTTGAAAAAGTGAGATGATTAGATATATGAAAAACAATTACAACATCGCTAATTTATATAACATAGAGTTTGACATATGACAGAAAAAAGAAAACGAAACTGTTTTCAATTTTCCGATTAGATAGAATCATATTGATGATCTGAAGATATCTGATAGAAATTATAATCTAATATTGTATGATGGCATCGAATGATAAAACCAAATTTATACGGTGAAGATATTTTTTGCTTTAAATAAATATGTATTATAATTGAAACATATGGTAATTCTATTGTATATACTAATACAGACAATATTGTTTATATATTAGCAATAATCTCCTAAGTTTTTGATTGTTCTGCTAGACAAATGGATGAAAAGAGAATAATAATATGTTTCAATTTTGAGCTTGCATTACTTAACAAGTTCATATGTCATCAAAGCTATATCATTTTTATTTTTATATGTAATTATTGAACGTTTTTAGCAAAGTTAATTATAGATATGTATTGAATAATTACTTAAACTTACAACAAGAACATAGAGCATTTTACAAAACTAATCGACCATCTTTCCGATATTTATAAAAGAGACAAGTTCTTTCAATAGTCAAAATCACAGGCTCATCTAGAAATAAAATATATAATTAGTATAGTTAGTTATAACTAATCATATACAAAATATTTATGTAGTTTTGAATAAACAATTAGAATTGCCTTGAATGATAGATAATTTAAGTCAATACTAGTTTACTAGTCATTGTTTATGTCATATTGTATAAAATGGCATAATTCTTTTGTTGTTTGATAGATTTTATTTAAAATATATAGTATAATTATAGAAATATAATCATTACAATTGATGTTGAATCTATTTTTACATACTACAAAGAAATACAAATGCGTCATTACTATTTAGTCATTTCACCTATGTGTAACTGGAAATTATAAAAAGAACTATTTTTTAACTTTAATCGAAGATTATTAGAGATCTTCAATTATATTTCAACATTAAACAGATAAAAATATTTTTCTTTTCTATTTAAAGTAAAAATGTATTAATTGCATTTCGAAAAACTAATGAAATCGAGAAATATCGTACATTTTGATATTATAACAAGTAGTGACATTAAAAAATATAAACTGAAATCAATTATCTTTATTCAAGATATAACTTCTTGTGTGAACGATCAGAACTTCTATTTGATTTATTATTAATTCATATATACTTTTCGTGTTATTTATTCGTGTATCGGCACAATATTTCTTTTTATTGACATTTGAAAGTTTAATAAAAGAACTTAGCGGTAGAAAAATAAAGAAAAAAAAAACATCGATTTAATCCAAGATTAATTCTATCAAATATCATGAACATTTGTAAATGTTTAGTCTTGAGTTTTAAACTCAGTATAGGTCTCGTTATCGAAAAACAGTATTTCTAAAATGTCTTTGAAATGAAGTTAAAAATAAAGTATTTGAAAAAGTTCAATTTAAATCAAGATTAATCTTCTAATTCAATTAATCAACATTTATTTCTCATTGAAAAATTCAAAATAAAATTGATAACAAACTCAATTATGAGTCATAATAAATATGTATAAAAAAATATAAATATAAAGATGTATGATCTTCCTATTATATTTCTATTTTGATTATAAACAATTATTGTTCTTCTGTTTTCCTTACTTTCTTTTGTTTTTCTTGTTTTATATGATTCAAATCTTGACAGATTAATGTTGCATCTGTAGAAAATCACATACTTTTATTTTTTCTTTCTGTTCAATTTGTAAATCACTAGAGAATAATATCAAGTTAAAACTCTGTAAACCATAATATTCAACGATTTATCACTACTAATAATGACCAATTGACATTTATCTTTTTCTGCATCATTTGCATCGTCAATAGTGAACTGCATCGGAGTCATTTCGGAGTCGTCATCGGAGTCAAATAAATTTCTTGCCAAGAATTCATTTTTAGCATTAGAAAGTTTTTGACTTGAAGATTTTGTTCTCTGATATTTTCTCTACAAACTGATGAATTTTGAAGATCCAATCGATGCCTTATCGAGGGTTTTTGTCACGGAAGAAAGTCGGAGTCATAAAAAATCGGAGTCAATTCGGACTCCGATTTTCTTTCCTGACCGTAACCCTCGATAAGACATCGATTGGATCTTCAAAATACATCAGTTTGTAGAGAAAATATCAGAGAACAAAACCTTCAAGTCAAAAACTTTCTAATGTTAAAAATGAATTCTCGGCAAGAAATTTATTTAACACCGATGACGACTCCGAAATGACTCCGATGCAGTTCACTAATCGTCAATGATATCATGTTTATTATCAGTAACTAAAAAAAAACTTAGAATCGATGCAACACTAACATTTATTAAAATGACAAAACAGTATCAAAAATTCAATATTGATTTGATATCTATTTTAAGCAATAGAATAGAGAATGTTTGACATATTACAATTTGAACTGAAATACTTGTTAAATTAATCAATTACTACGCTCTTTGTTTTTTAAACAGTTTTAAAGTTTGACGAATAAACTTATAAAAATTTTAATACGTTATCAATTTCTCTAAGAAGAAAATGAATTGTTGATTAAATCTAGTTTTACATCTTCGATTGATATCATCAACGATTTGAACTTTGAACTAATTTAAGTCTAGAAAAATATATTTTCCATCGTAATCTCATTATATAAAAATTCTCTAATAATACTGTTTCTATTCTTATTATCAACTAACGACATTTCAGTGAATTCATGTAAAAAGTCAACTATTCGTATGCTTCATTGCTATGACAAATGCTATTAATAATTGTTCTGTTTTTCATCAAATTAAACCAATAAAGGATATATAACTGAAAGAAATCTAAAAATCTTTTAGTTATAATAAAGAATCTTTTATCAAAATAACAGTAAGCAATACCAAATTAATTGTAATCATAAATATGAGATATAAAACAATCCTAGAATTAATTAATTATGTTTATTAATATAATGCTAGATTTCATTCATGTTAAAGTTTGTTCTGAAAAGAAACAGCTTATTTCATAACCCTCATTAAGTCAATTAGATTTTCATAAACTATAATTTCAAAAAATTAAAATTTATTCTTATGTAATTTGAGTATTAATTAAATAAAATTTCTGTTACTTAACAGAGCTCAACTTTGATATAATAAAAGCATTTATGCCAAGTAGAAGTATTATTTAAGATTAATAATTATTAATAAATAATGAATAGCAGTTGCTTCTACATATTATATAATAATGGTATTATATGCATCATTTATAGTTCAAATAATGGAAACTTTTTTTTTCTATCATTATAGTTTAACAAAACAAAAAAAGAATAGTTGAAGCAAGTAGGAGTTATTTTCAACAGTGTACCTGTATGACAAAATGCAGCGAACGTTGGCTTTGGTTAATAGACTTAATTTCTAGTAGATGAAGCACATATTTCTTTTTTTCTTATTGTTACTAAATAATCAAGATGATGTTTTAATATGAATTAGCTTATGACTTCTATTCTTCTTATTTATTTTCCTACATCTAAAATAGTCTTAAGAAAAAAAATCAGTAGGTTTTTTTTATTAACTTGTTTGTATTGAATTTTGTCTTGCAAGTGAACATTGCTGATTCATACACATGATTTTTCTTGTTTGTAGATTGAGATGGATAATTTCAATATGTTAAAATTTTAAAATCTCGCTTGGCATTTAATGAATCTAGTATTTAGAACGACGAATAAACCAGATTTAGAAAAACATCAAACGATTTCGAATTGGACTCAATTATTTATGAAAAAAGACAATATTTTATAAAATAAATAGTATTATTTTGTTATCATTATCCATGATTAAAGTCTCTCAGTACATAGAGAACAAAAAGTAACCGTGCATATTGTTGACTTGAAACTCTGTTCACCAGATGAATGGAATATAGATTAAATCTTCCGAATAGAGTCATACTTTCTTTGTCTTTTTCTTGTAATTATTCATTTGATTTCACCAAAAGAAAAAGTTATTATAGAAAATTGAAGAGAAGGAAAATCATGAACTTTTACTTGAGCATTCATTCGATTGTTCTTTAGAATTGTTCTTCGACATTCTTAGATAATATATATTCGGAATAATTTTGCTCATTTGTCGAAATATTTTTATATTATAAAGAATTATACATATCTACTAAATATCTGTTAATATTGATAACACGATATATAAGAGTATAGAAGTTTATCTACTAAAATTATGTTATTATAAATGAACGTTATTCATCACTATGTCATTCTCTATTCTAGTATTATCGTTTGTCGTTAAAATTCGATATTCTGTCTATGATCCTACGATTACCTTCTTAGTCCAGCGGATTAGATTCTTCAATCTATAGCATGAAAAGTGACAAGAGCTTTCTAATGAATCGTTGAGATTCTTGTAGAAAACAAGCTTCTGTGTGCATCTGTAAATAACTGCAATTCATAGAATGTATACTGTTAAAGTGTACAGACATCGTCATTTCTCTTATCTTCAATGGAGTGTTGTAAAATGCCTACATTTTCGATCTGTTTTTAGAGGATCTTCGTTTTTTTTTCTATTAGTTTTTATCTTAAAGAAATTACTTCCGTAAGATTATTTCTCTTTTGAGAAATAACAATAAACGCAATGCTTGTCTATTTCTGTTATCAATAAGTAAAATGGATCTTCGTAAATAGATCCGCTCCTCCCTTTTATGGATAGCAAAATAGCGAAGAAACAAATGATCAACATTTTCTATGTAAAATAATAAGACATTTTTCGTATGTAAATGTTCGCTTTGGTTTCGTAGAACGCACTTGTCAGTCGCTTTATATTTCATATATTTTCAAATTATTTCGAGTATGTTCTTTTTCTCTAGAAGACGTGTATTATGAATATCTAATTTGAATTCATTTGTCTTGATTGAACAAAACTAAGTTTTTAGAAGAGCAATTACTTTTCTGTTTTTGATTTCCGCGTCATACTATTCATTTGCTAGAGTATCTATATACATATATGATCTTCAAGTGAAAAATAAATAATTCTATAAACGCAATATACGCCATGATTTATGCATTTTCTTTTGCTACAATATTTATTAGTTTTTTGTACTTTGATGCAATTAAGTAAAGTATTTACACAAATGAAGTATCATAGGAACATATAAAACAGCACTAATCCAAAGAAAACATATTGTTATTTGCTTAGGTTGTATATTGAACCTAGTCCAAAAGTTATGTTGCATAATTTTGAATAAGACTAAGATGATAAGATTCTAGGAACATTTCGTTGTCATCTGTATATGCAGCATGCTTAACTTCTGAAAATTACACATGAAGAACCGATCTTGTTTATCATTATTCTGTATGCTATATTAGTTATACAGACAGAGTTTTTCGTTAGTTTCTGCTTGAAATGTTAATTGTTCTATTCGATGAGACAGATCATTTGTAATATGTATTACGAATAGATTACCTTGTGTCAATAATTTTTATCGAAGTAACGATTAGTACATTGCAATGTTCATCATAAGACAGATACTATAGAAAACTATCGATTTATTAATGGCTCAACAAGAAATAGAAATTATGAACTGTTGACAATTTGACATAATTTGACTTCATAATGATAGAGGTATCGAAAATTATAGTTCACTAGCTTATTTGAACGAATCATTTGATACAATCATGAATGTTTCATTTGAAGCATTTATAAAATTGCAATAGACACGTTCATACAATAGATCAATGGGATACTTTTGAAACACTATTAAATCGACTATTTATTGGAACTTAAGCAAAACATATACAATAGATGAGGTATATCGAAACTATGAAAAATTGAATCTGTTTAAGGTAGAGAAATATTCTTCTTCTATTTATCGTAGATATACTCATATAATTATTTAGTTGGATAAACATATTAATAATTTATTATTCTATCAGAAATGCAAACAAGTTTGCTAAGTTATAATTAATACGCAATGAAAGTTTGTTTAACTATGGTAACATTGAAAAAATTAAAATCTGTATTTAATTTTGTTGGTGATTATACTGATAAATTCAGAGATATTTTACTTGTCGATTTAAAATTAGATCACTCACTTTTAGTGAATCATTTCATAACATTTCACTAATGAATTTTCTCAATTACGTATATTTTATCATAAACAGAAAAACAACTTCTTCCAAAGTATCATACATATATGTTCTCTGTTTGAATATACACTATTATTGCAAGTAAGCATTTAGTTTTATTGAAAGATAAAAATTTAGATATAGATACTGCGTTTGAATTATTCGATGAGATGAAAACATAAAACTAGAAAACTGTACAATACTACATAATAGCTACTTAACTTTTATTAATACTCTTCCATAAAATATTATCTGATTCAAAAGCGAACTTGATCATCGCAAATAACTCATAGAAGAAACGCACAATGAGGTAATTGAAACCTCTATTGAAAGATTTCTTTCATTATCTATTACAAACAATCATAATGAGTTCATCCTCAAATTTCCTCAACAGTATGTAGATATACTTAAAGAGTTTTCAATATTGAAGTATTGTTAGACAACCGTGCAGGATCTTCTTGTTTTGCATATCTTTTTATCAGTTATATATCAGGTATAAAAATAGAATTTTAACAAATGAGAAAGAAAAGTAACATTGCAACATATCAACAGCCAAAAATTTGTATACAAAATAGTTTGTTGACTTATTATTTTTTTTACATTTAAAACTATTAAAAATAATTTTACGTCAAAGGTTAAAATTCTCAATTTTAAGATCTTTGCTGTTTTCTTTCTACAAACATACAGAAATTTCTATGATTGGCAATAATAATGATTTGAAGACCTGTCATTGTTCAACATATGTTCCAATCAGTCATTTATTCTCTTTCGTGTCATATTGACGTTGATATTGCATTCCTAAATTAACTTTACCACAAGAAAGAATAATATTATTAAATAGAAAGTGTACTGACTTATTGATTTATTAATGCAATATAAAAATAGTTCAAAATGATCATATATTAATGAGCTATTTAGTAATTTATTTTCTGTTCTTTTTTCAGTAAAATATTTCTCTTTTGTTACGTGATAAGAATAAATATTATATATCTATTTAATTAACGGTACAAGTAACATAAGAAATGCATATGAAAGAATTCATTTAGATATGATCATTAACAGGAGATTGTTTATGTTCAATATAAAAATAGTAAATAAATAAATGAAATGATCTTATCTTAGTAGCAAATTTATTGATTAAAAACTACAATTCTTTTCAAAAAAATTAAAAAAAGTAAAATTATGGCGCGAATAAATCATGAATTTTCTTTAATTGTAACTATTTGAACTTATTGATTTTATTGGATAACACTAATTTATTATACGTGACAAACATTGCAGTGAATTGAAGTATTTCTTCTATGATATATTATTAAGTCATGATATGAATTAGTTATTAGTTGATTGTTCAAAATTAGAAATGATTCAAATGATGGAGAGTGGTGATAAATATTCTATGTCTAAGATACATGTTACTCGAATAAGTACATCTCTTACACAGATGGTAAAATAATTTTTAAGACAAGACTTACTTGATATATATCAAAATAATTCTTTTTTGTTTTACAAATTATTGATAAAATTTTTTTGATTTCTAAATTTGTTTTCTTCTATTGATTTTATAGAATTCTCATGAAGATAATCTATCACCTAATATTTTACTTACAAAATTAAATATTCCATTAAATTGTCTTGATAATTATCAAATTCGACAACATTATCTCGAAGAATATTCAGCTAAATATTCTAAAGCAAAACATTTATTAAACAATGCTCGTAAAAAACAACGAAGTAGATATATTTTATTCTGTATAATGCATAAAATATTTATTTTGTGTGATATTAAAAAAATTTTTGTTTTTCTTTTTGAGAAATTATTATGACTTATTATGAAGCAAAAGGAAAAGAAAATAATATTGATGAACTACAAACAATTAAAGAATCATTGCTTGAAGAAAACGAAAAAATTAAAAAATTTAAAGAAGCTTTAAAAGATAAACTTATTATTTATCAACAACGTATACAATTTCTTAAAGTATATAATCAAACGTTTTAGATACTATCTTGATCTTCTTAACGTAAAATTTTCTTTTAATATAAGGACACTGAATTTTGGTCAACATTTGAAATTCAACAATTACAAAGTAATACAACCGAATCCATTGAAAATTGTACAGAAAAGTAAGTCATCTATCTCACTTTCTCCTATAGGAATCAATAAACAATAATAATAAACTTTAAAAGTTAGTTAGAAAACTTCGATTAAGATCCATCCATTAAGGATGGCGTCCAGGAAAAGGAAGGAATCAGATGTATCTACACGTTTGGACACTTATGACGATTCTTTTGTTAATTTTTAATCCATTACCGTCATAACAATTTCAGAAGAGCCACTGATGAAACAACCATTGGAATAGAATACTAGTGTTTTCGATATATCTACAGTATGGATAGATCGATCAAGTGCACTCTTGTCCGTGACGATAGTTTGGTCACTCTAGTAAGGCTTTCCGTAAATCTATTATAGTTCGATCGAAAACGCTGTAAAGAATAATTTGCTCTATTATTTCGTGTGATGTGAACAAATTTTATGCTCAACTTGCAGGCGCTGAAAAACTAAAGGTTTGGTTTCTTGGAAAGTCCATAGTGATCATTCTATGTCTTACCATCTCTTACCTACCTAGCTTTTGTAAAACTTTCGAATGGTATTGATGCCAATAATAGATATTGTCATCATTATGTATCACACAATACATATCCATCATATATCTTGTTTGTTGGTAGAAAAACATTTTATTTTAAAAAAGCCAATTTTTGCGGTTTTTTCAAACTTATTGACTTTGTAATTCATCTTTTTCGAAATATGTTTTCAAAATATTTTAATTCCATTTTTTTCTTTATTTTCGGTAATCATTGTACAAATGGTTACGCCAATGACTAAGAGAGAGAGAGATAAAAGGTTAGGTATTTTTCGCAAATTCTCCAACTTTAATTAGTTTTGAGCAGCATTTCAAAAAAAAAGTTTTTCAGAATCCTATGACGAATCATCTAAGAATAAATCATCTATATCAGTCGTTTAATACGAACAGAACAGTATATTACAACAAATAGGTCCTTTCTAAAAAAATTTTGGAAACTGGATGTCTAGTGAAGGTGAGTCGAAACTGGATATTTCTGAACAGTAAAGAGAGAGAGAGGGATCAAAAAATGTGGTTTTTTCCTGAGTGACACGACAGATAGTCTTCCGACACTTGATTCTAACATAAGGAACAAATTAAAGTAACATAAGATAATAGTTTTGTTTGATTAAGTCCATATTCACATGAAAAATTGAGCAGAGTTCTTGCTCAACTAGAGGTTCATATTTAACATGTTTCTTCAGTTTTGAGTATAGGCATTCGTCTTCTCTCGACTGACACTCCCCTGAAGGTTGGTATTGTACTATTAAAATACTGCTAATTTCTTATGTATCCCCCTTAATACAAGAGCTTATCCATTACTGATCAGAATTCAGCACGAGAAAATTCATCAATTTATAAATCTATCAAAGATTTGAAAATGGAACTACATATGAATTTGATAATGACTGAACGATTGTAAATCGAACTAATAAAACTAAAGAAACATATTAAATATCAACTTCTTGATTTCGACTTTTCATTTGATAATAAGAGACTTGTACTCTTTGTCTGAATGTCTCTTATAGATAGTCTCTTATGATTTGTATGATATAATAAAAGATTAACTAATATAATCATCTGAGAATACAATGAATAAATATAAGTCATAAAATAACCTTTATTCTAGTTCTCCAAAATTATCTACGACCAAAGATAGTCTTCATCTATTACATGGTAAAAACAGGAATATATTTTTTTGTAATTTTAAATATTTCTTTTTAGATCTTGAACAAATAAAATATTCAGTGTAAGATTAAGAAAATTTCTTTTTGTCTTATTATATTTGTTTTTTATTTCTTCAGTAATCTTCTCGATAATTTATGTCCAACTAATACTAATGAATATTATTCTGAATTAAAATTACATGAAGATAATTTTTCTCCTATAATTAATAATGAAAGTAATATTATCTCACATCTAACAGATGATTATAATCTTAATGAAATCACTTTAAAACATTCACAACAGTAAGAAAAAAATTAATCGTTTTTTTTTTCAAGAATAAAAATAAATAATTTCAGATTACATACTAAATTAATATCTAAAGTAAGTAAATTTATATTGAAAATATTCAACAATTTTTAAATATTTGTTCATCATAAGTATAATCTAAAGATATTTTTACGAAATTTTATCTTTTATATTGTATAACATTCATGTATATTGATTCTTAATGATTAATATGATAAGATAGATGATTAAATATCCTCTTGTATAGAATGATTTTAGTATGGATTATCTTGTTTTAAGTATATTTATTGATGATAAATTAAGAAGTAAATGTCATGTAAATGAACTATAAGGTTATTGAATAAGAATAATCAATAATGATGGTAATCTTTGATATACTTTTAATTTTCATAAACAATCATCAAAAAAAAAATTTTTAAACATTTTTTTTTTTTGAATCAATAATTAGATTTAGATCAAGTTGATGTTCCTCTTTTTTTGTTGAAGAATAATTCTTTTGTATATATATATATATATATATTAATCCGATTATTAATAATCCGTAAATAAAATATATTAAAAACTATCATCGATTGTTTGATAAGTAATATTAATATAATTCTATGCAAATTAACATTTAAAATAAAAACGTGCTTCTTGAAAGATTGAGTATTCACATAAGTGATGTATGTTATTTAATGTCAACAGAACGTTTGAGTAATTGAACACAACTACTTTTTATATCAACCAATAGGCGCACATTTATGTAATAAAGAACAGTTATTTAATGACTGACATAAAAGAGTATTAAATAGAAATCAAACTCATGGATTCATTAATGCAAGATCTTTATCAGTTTCGTGCATATATTGCATTAAAAATTAGAATGATGATCATTATCATCTATGTTTTTTTGACCCTTGATTTGATGTGTAATCGTATGTTAATGATGTATTCAGCAAGTATTAAGAGAAAAAAAACCTAAGAATTTTACGTTCTAATTTTTAAATGTAAAGCAAAATTAAATATTTATTTTTAGATTGATGAAAATCTTGATAGTTCAATATCAAAGAAAAGAACAAGACATTATTTTCAATGGTTAAAAAACAATTGTCAATTTATTTTTATGTTAACATCAAATGATCAATTCGATCGATTTAAAATTGCTAGGTTAGTAAGTGAACACAAAAAAAACACATTTATAATTTATTATTTTTCTAACAAATAAATATAATCAAAATAGATAATTATGTCTGTCAAGAAAACACAATTATGTAAATAAATATTATATATATACATATATATTTATAATAATTGTATCATTGAGTCATTGCCTTAGGATATGGCTGATGTGTTCATTTCGATTAATTCTATTAAATAAACAATAACATTTATATTTTACTATTATTTAGTTTTACTGTTTTAGTATGATTCTAATGTTGAGTCTTGTTATATTTATTGTTATATTTCTTAATAATTTACTTGAATTTTTTCTGATATATTTAACAAAACCATCGATATCGATTACAACATTATCTTCTACAAATTCCATACCAATATCATCATTTACATATTTATTATCCAATATTTATAATTGGACAATTTCATGGTTATTACCAATTTTTCGTATATTTAAATATTCTGTTTAGTAACAAAATATCTAATTGCTGAAACTTTTATTTATTTGACTGTTTGTTGCTAATTACATGTCAATCATAACAAAATCTATATAGAAAAGATATTATATGCAATATGAAGACACATAATCAAGGAACTGATGATGTTTCAAGTTTGTTTTCATACTTGTCATCTTGATGATGAGTTTATCTTACAGTTGATATTGTTAGTTCTCGTTCTGTTTTGTGTATGTATAAAGATCAAAAGAAGATATATACTAGTTAATTTTTTTTGCTTCTCTGTCTTTCTCATCTTCACAAGTTAGATGTCTGATAGGCTTTAGCGGCACAATGTTTATTATGTATATGTCATAGCGAACTCTTATTATTTGCATTCTAGAATTGTTTTAAAATGACTTTAGATCAATGAAATATCAAATAATTATTAATTAATTGATGATATTAATATTTGTAGTTTGATTTTTTATTTTAAAAACATACATATCATTTTTCTTTTAAATAAACATAGAAGAATTTATTCGAAAAAACAAATTGTGTTTTCTAATTGTCGATTTATTCATTTGACATTAAGTTTAGTTGATACTGAAATAGATCTTTACAATACTACACTCTATTTTTAATAATATATAAGCATAAAATTCGAATAATTATTGTATTCAAAGATTTTTAACCGTTTCTCACATCTTTTGGACTATGGTTTTCTTTTGATACAGTCAAAATATTTTATATACTACGAAAGATCGATCCGACTGTTTGAATATATTTCATAAATCTCAAAAACAAAAGAATCCTTATAAGATCTCGCTTATTGCTTCCTGAGATCACATGTTACTTCTACTTCTTTATCTACTATTTGTCGTATGATATCCGTTTGATATATGCATCGTTGAAAAGATTATCTTTACTGGTATACATTATTTCGAACTCATACGTAAATAATATGAAAAATCAGATGATGTCTTTATTTGACTCAATGTATTGTTTATATGAGAGTGTAATATTGTAGAGATCTATTCCATTAACGATAAACTTTAATGTCATCCAAATAGATCGACAATCATATAACGTATTAATAAAACATAATCTTTGTTTTTTTTTTGTTCTGAATAAATTCTTTTATGTTGATTTATAAAAACTGATATGTATATGTTTTATTAAAAAAAAAATGAAAAATTATTAGTATCATCAATTAATGAATAATTATTTAGTATTGAGTTGACCTGAAATCACTTCGAGACAATTATAGAATGAAGTTATAACTTTGTCAATCGATGTCATTTCGATATGACATATATATATATATATATATATGCTTCTGGCGAGAATGTAAGATTCATCAAGGTTTTTCGATTACTTCTCTTGACTATTGTCGTTGAGTCTCATATTTATGTCATATATACATATTTTTCATTACTTAACTTATTCTGAAAGTTCTAGCTCTAAAGAATGAGAATTTGTCGAGAAAACTACAAATATGCTTTATGTACTCATGTACTAGTGAAACTAAAATTTGTTGTTCTGTATATCTCTCTGTTACATTATATTTCATTAAAGAAGTTGATTAGTAGTTAGTTGTATTTTAAGCATGACTTGCAAAGAGAAAAATCTCAAGATGTTTCCTTTGTCAGTGATACTCAAAATATAAGTAACTACTACTCAAGATCTTATATACAAAATATCAAGTAATAGAAAAATATGTAGAACAATAAATTTTAGTTTCACTAACAGATAAATTTGTATTTTTTTTTTTCGACAATTTTTTATTCAATACAGCTACAACTCTAAGAATAAGTTCAATAATCGAACATGTGTATGTGATATAAATATGAAACCTAACGACAATGATGAAGAAAAATAATCAACAAAATTATATATGTCGTTTATTTTGACCATAGGGATATATATATACATCTGCTATTTCCGTGACGTTAACGTACATAAGAAAAGCGATGTAGTAAATGATAGTTGTCCCTGGAGCTCATTTGTCAATCATCTTCATGTCGACTTGAATGCATTGTAAATATCTCCTTATGATACTATGTATATTCTACTTTTTTTCTCTTGTCTATAACTTTTCTGTTTCTCGGTATAGCCCATCCATCTTCATCACTAGTCTACATGATATACTCAACAATGAAAAGTATCAGCTGTTATGATTTATTATAAATATCTTCCAATAGATTTTTTAATTAAAAAACAATGAAAAGTATAAGTATTTTAATATTTGAAAAGAAAAAAGATTTCAATAAGAATGAGATTCACTCGTGCATGAACCATATCTGAATTAAATCTTTCATTTATTTTTTTATTTTCTTGTTCATTTTTTTAAACTTTTAAGTATTTGCTAGGGTTGTTCTTGCCACATTGTAATATATTAAATAGGTTTTTTTCACGTAAGAAAATTAAGTCGTTGCAATAAGATTATTTTTTCTTCTCTTAAGAACATGCGTGCATAATGAAGTACGTGAGGATTTAATTGTTGGATGGTATTGAAAAGATCTTTTCTATATATTTAAAATTATTTGAATAAAATGATTAGAAAAGTCAATTTAACTAAATGTATGACATTTATTACTTAACATTTTAATAAAATAAAAAGTTCACTCGTTTTTTATTGAATTATTTTTGAATAAGAAATTAAGGTGTACTACCTCTTTGTTTGATGCTTTGTGTTTTCTTTCTTCTTCTTGGTTTGCTTCTTGTTCTTCTTCTTCTTCTTCTTCTTCTTCTTTTTCCCGCATAAGTTTCCTTTTCTTTGCTCTTGCTCTTTTTTCTCAGCATCTTTCTTTCTATTTTTTTTCTCTTTCTTTTCTATCAACTCTTTTTTTTTTAGTCGTTTTCTTTTCAATAGTAGTTCGGTACGCGTCCGCCATATATCTTTCTGTTGCTTCCGCAGTTTCTCTAAATCTTGTTGTACGTCGAGCTCATTGATTTTTCTCGAAAAGTCGTCAACTATTTTTCTTCTTACAAACGTATGTAAATAAGACATATACAATGATAAAAAAACAAAAAAAAAACCTTGACAAATATCCGTTGTTCAAGAAAAAAACTCAAATGCATCTGCCGGTAAATATTTAAGTGTATGAAACTAAAAAAAAGGAAAAATTGTTGACAGATGAATGCCTATGAAGGTAATGTATTTTTAGTTTAGAAATATATTTATCGATTTTTGTCTTCGTTTGTGCAAAGAATGATAATAAGGCTAATAAATAAAAAAAAAACGACGACTAACTCACTCCTACATTTGTTCTTTCTCACGATAATTGTTAGAACCTCATTTTGCATCACTTTTTGTCTTTTTTTTTTGTTGCCGATATACGTGTTTTTTAATCTAATCACACCTAGACAAAATGCAATGTGCACTTAAGTTAGTCTTCGTCATTTATGATGGTAAACGGAATAAAGAACAATACTATAGCATCGTTCGATGGTGCAATCACAATGTAAGAGAAAGCAGTCAGTTTGCATTTGGATAGGATGCAGCAGCGACAACATCAAGGAAGAACAGAAAGAAAACATTTTTCTCTTCTAAGATCGTCAAGCACTCTTTGTTCTGTCCGCGGAACGTATGGATCTCCATGTATTTCTCCTCCTTCTCTTCTCGATCGTCTATGTGCTGCCGTTATGTGGATGGCAGTGGCCCACTCATTTGCGCTTAAAGGCCAATGCTTTGTGTGTGCGTGTCTATGCTTGCGTCTCTCTTGTTGAATAACTTGCTATATTTTCTCTTCCTTCATTCGTTGTTTCTTTCTTTCTTCCTTTCTTTCTTTCTCTGGCCCTTTTTTTTCTTCCTTGCTTTTTTTTCTCTTTTTTACTATTTGCGTTGTAACTACCATGTACGAGTACGGGTGTGCGTGGTTGCAGCAGCAGCAGCAGCAACAACAGCAGTTCGATTTTGTTACTGGGCATCTATTCAACGGGGGTCGATGAGAAAAAGTATAGTACACGTATGCACACGTAAGAATAACCGAGAGAAAGAGAAGAAAAGAGAAAAAGAGACCAGTCTATTCGACAACTGCTGTATTATTGCATCTATATTACATCAACTACCATACTAGAGACGTGTCTCATGTAAGAAGAAGAAGAAGAAGAAGAGGAACAACAGAAGAGAGAATATGGACAAGGTTTGAATCATGCATGGATCAATCGATCTAACAAAGGAAACTTTCCATGATTACTTTTTTTTCATATTGTTTGTTTTCTTCATCATGGCAAAAAGGTTATCATCATGAGCTAAACATGAACGTCGCAACGAATTGGATATAAAGGTCAGATCTGTTTTGTTGCGCCTTACTATTGACTCAATTATTGTTCAAAAGTCAATCACAAAACATATATACACATATATAAATATTCACATACAGAGCATACTCATCTCTATTACATTTGTCTCCATTATCGTAAACTTAAAGAAAAATAGGAGTGCAATTACATTCGTTCTTTCGTAGGCATTTTTCTTTTTTTTTTTCTTTTTTCATCCCATCAATCTGTGCATCTAACGTCAACCTTCATTCACCTGGTAGTAATGGTAGAGCGATAAGAAGCAACAAGATTGAGAGAGAAAGAGAGAGAGAGAGTGTGTGACGAGAAACAAAGATAAAATTGCAGCTGACGCGCGTGCGCCCGCGACAGCCTTGTTTCATTCGGGTTTTTCATCACATCACATCAGATTCGTTTTTCGTCGTTATTCTCCTCCAACCTTCTCATTCTATACTGACATCGTTGTCGTGTCGACTATCGCTTTTTGATTTAGTCGACACACACGGTACTTCATCGCCCTTTTCCATTCGCTTCCCTTCTCTCTTATTTTTTTTTTATTATTACTCTGCTTTGCTCTATCGACAACGATACGACAAACTTGTCGTTTTTTATCTCAACTCTTAGCGAAGGTAAGCGATTTTTAGAATGTGGATGTAATATTACATGAGTAGGCGCACATATTGACGAAGGACATTACTATCCATCAAAATGAATCGTAGCAAAGCAGCTGATGAATAACAGTCTCTCGTTGTTCGTCACTCTAGTGTCAGTCGAAGCTAATCGAATCAGTGTGGAAGATCAGTCGAGTGACACGTAACAGTAATGTCTACTTATGTAGAAAAAAAAACGAGAATTAATTTACGTTTGCCGCCACTATGCTTACTAACTGTCATTGTGTCTACAACTCGTACTATTTATGATGTCGACATGCAATATATAGGATACAAATAGAAAAAAACAACAAGGGTATGTATAAATGATAGAATAGTTCTATTTCAGAAATAAAATGAATGATTGTAGCCAACGTGTTGTCTTGAATCTGACTAGTTTTGCAATCTGCCAGGTGCCAAAACGCAGATGCTGGCTTTTCAGATACCTGGCACGCATTGGAAACGGCGATTAATTTATAGGATTTACTTTTTTCCTTATCTTATTTTAGAAAACAACTGGTTTTTATCTATTAATTCAATTATATCATGATGTACAATTTGAATTTTTCTTATTTTGTTATTTTTATTTTTGATTTTCTAAATAAAATATTGACTGATTCTATTTATAATAGAGAAGAATATTATCAATTATTTTTTTCTTAAAATGAAAAATAAGAAATTTATTTGATATAAAACATATTAAAAATCAATTTTTTATATTGTATAAATAATTTTCTTTTATATTATATGCAATAACAATTCATAAACCATATAGTAAATAAATGTACTATCATAATCATTAACGTCAAGATAGATGTCGCTATTATTGTCACTGTTGAATTAATTTTAATCTATTGATTTCTATTGATCCTTTAGAATAAGAAATATCAACAATATGATCAAATAGAATAAATTGAAGTACAAAAGATAATAAAGTTATTTAAAAAGCAGCACAGTAAAGAATGTCCGTAAATGGCTGTAAAAGAAACCAATGCTATAAGAAAGCTTAGTCATTCATTTGTTTGATCATCTGTCTCATTCGTCATTCATTCATTCATTCAAGCGTTAACTTTCTAATCATTACATACAAATTTTTCTTTCATTAATCAAACTTTATATTTATAGACGAATATCAATCTGATCAATAAAATTTATTCTTTATAGTTATGGTATTTTTAATTTCAATACTTGAAGAATATTTTTCATTTCTTGATAAAATCGAGCCAAATACTTTATTCTATGTATTAATTATATTTACATGGATTATTTCTATTTGGCAACATTATCTTGCATATCGACAAGTATATTGATTTTGTTTTTTTCTTTATGAATAAAATCTTTTTTGTGATATTTATTCTAATTAAATAGTATAAAAATTATAAACGTCATCGAACTGTTCCAAATGAACTAGCCGATGTTATGACAGATGAAGAACTTAAAAAAGCTCGTTCATATGCTATTGATAAGATGCGTTATAATCAAATTCATTCGATATTTAATGAAATTGAAACAACGGTAAAATTATTTGAAAATTTGATTTATTTTTGTTTTTGAATATAAATAGATATTATTATTAATTGGTATTTTTCCATGGTTATGGAAAAAATCTGGTAATATATTAGCTAAATATAATTATAATAATCATGAAATATTACAATCACTTATATTTATTTCTATTATTACGATCTATTTAACAATTTCAAATATGCCATGGTCATATTATTATCATTTTATACTTGAAGAAAAACATGGATTTAATAAACAAGTAAATTAAAATAATTATTTTATGATAAAAGAAAACAAAAATTATTATTGTTGTTGTTTTTTTCTATTTATTTATTTATTTTATAGACAATTAAATTTTTTATTAAAGATAATATTAAAAAATTAATTGTTATACTTACATTAGTATTACCAATTGTTGCACTTTTAATTAAAATTATTCAGATAGGTGGTAATTATTTTTTTATTTATGCATGGCTATTTGTTACAAGTATATCATTAGTAAAGATGTTCTATATTTGATTTAAAAAAATAATCATTTCGTTTGTTTTTTCTTAATATTTAATTTAGATTATTGCATTCATTTATCCAAATTATATTGCACCATTATTTGATCGTTATGATCCATTACGTGAAGGAGAATTACGTTCAAATATTGAAACATTAGCAGCTAAAATTAATTTTCCACTTGCTAAAATTTATGTTGTTGAAGGTTAGTCTTAGAAGATAAATAATATAATCCAGTATCAAAAAATGTTTCAATATCTAATCTTTGATTAATCGTTTCATCTTCTAGTAATATCTTACAAGGCAGTAAAAGCTTTCAAGAATCTTATAATACGACTTACAAGTGAACCTCTTCAAATTTCTTCCTTCTGATTTCAAGGACTTTTTTTTCCCTATAGATACTGAATAGTGTTTTATTAAAAACTCGAACTTGATTTGAGTTCCTACTGAGATTTGAATAAGCTATTGAATTTTGAACAAAGTCTCTTCGAGATACAAATCTTTCAAAAAATGCATGTTGTATACACTATCCTTGGAAGAGGGTCTAGGTCTTGATGAGATGGAAGATAGTCTAGTTCAGGTCTTAATATGCACTAAGTTTCAGATCAAAAATTGAAAATACGAGATCTTTAGAAAATAGACATATTAAAAATTCGATAGCTTAGTCAAACCTCAATAGGAATCCAAATCCTTTTTGAGCTTCTATTAAAATATTATGTAGTATCTATAGGCAAAAAAGTCATAGAAAATGGCAGGAAGTATTTGAAGAGGTTTCCTTGTTTACAAGATTTCTAAGACTACGACTTTCATCTGATTGTGTGACCTGAGTAGATAAGAAATTTTTTAGGTTCGGCTCGATCGGCTCATTCCAATGCATATTTTTATGGATTTTTTAAAGCTAAACGAATTGTTCTTTATGATACTCTTATAAAAGGTTATAGTATTCAAGAAACCAAAGATGATGTAAGCTAAATTGATTACAAACAAAACATGAAATTGAACTAATTAATTATTTTTTTTTTTGTAATTATAAGAATAAAGAAAAACAATCAAATGAAACACAAGAAAAACTATCAGCAGAAGAAAATACGTTAACTAAACGTCATACAACTGATGAACAACAAACGATAAAAAAGAAAGTTGATAAAGGTTGTGAATCTGAAGAAGTTCTTGCTGTATTATGTCATGAATTTGGACATTGGTCACTTAGTCATAATATTATTAATTTATCCATTTCATTTGTAAGTTTATAAGATATTCAAAAAAAAGCAACAAATCTTTATTATCTAAAATATATTTTCTTAAAGATTAATTTATTCTTCGTATTTACTATATTTGCTGCTCTTTTCAAACGTTCTGTTCTTTATCAATCATTTGGTTTTACTACAACACAACCAATTCTATTAGGTTTATTAATTATCTTTCAATATGTTTTATTGCCTTATTTTGAAGTAAATAAAAATATTTTTGTTTTCATTCTAAAATTGTTTTTTATTTTTATAAAAGATATATTCATTTGCATTAACGGTATTATCACGTCGTTTTGAATTTCAAGCTGATCATTTTGCTGTTAAACTTCATTATGGTGATTCATTAGGACGTGCATTAAAAAAACTTGAAATTGATAATATGGCATATCCATTTTCGGATTATCTTTATGCTAAATATCATTATTCACATCCAACATTACTTGAACGTCTTAAAGCAATTCAATCAACGAAATCAACCTAAAATATTGCTTTATTATTATTATTCTTGTTCGTCATCGTAAACTTCATCATTCTTATATAGATTCAATAAAACTCAACGAATAACTCTTCTCAAATATTTATTTCTATCATAAATCTTATTTTCATCTAGACTATTGTTGTTTATGATACTAATATGAAAAAAAAGATTTCTTATTAAAGTGTACTGTTAAGTTTTTCAGAAAAGTCAAGTGATTTTTAGCAGCTTCAAAATAATGTTAGTCAAAGTCTTTTAAGATTTTCAGCTTGAAACTCTAAAAACTAGGTATATTTTAATGTAAACATTCTGATTACAAATTCCAATTTTTCGAGAAATCCATTACACGAGAAGTTTAAACTTCTTATTAAGAAAAAAATCGTATATGAATCTCTTTTTTCGTTGAAAACTCATTATAAATATAAATTAGTTATACAAAATCATATGAACAATTAGAGATAAAAACTAACATAAAAAGAATATTGAAATGTATCAAAATAATAAATTAAATAATATTCTTTATATTTTAATATTTTAGTTAGTATTTATTACAGAAACTATTATATGATTCTTTTTATTTTATTTATCACATTCTAGATCATGCATTCAGATAATGAACAAGAAGACAGTGATCTTAATAGAAAAGATATCAAAATTAAAGTTGAACGATTTTGTGAACAATCACAAATTTATTTAAATCGATTACTATTACTTAAACAACAATTAGATGAAACAAATCGTTTACATCAATTTGATTCATATGTACAAAAATTGAGTAAGTATTATATGCGTGTCCGAAGTACAGCATTTCTATAGTCAGTCATGTATACATTCGGCCTCCATATTTTGCGTATTTTTTGCTGTAACAAAATCTATACTCTTTGTGCTGCAGCGGTCTACGAAATGCAGAGTCACTAGAAACTCGTTCAAATTTTGTCTCGAAATGATAAAAACGTTTCTAAAATCTTCCATATCAGTTTTCGTTCCTCTTTAGTAAGTTCTGCAAAACAGCGATTTTGATGATTTGAGTCTCCATTCAGCTAAACTACCAACTATTCTGAGTAGGAGCGATAATGAAAACCTTCGACAGAAAAAGATCGACTCTAGATACAATCGTTTATTCTTTTGTTTTTTTTTGCTACTAAACGTACGCTCATTTTTGTAGAGAAAGTCACCCAAAGAAAGGCAAATTTTTGTCTATATTGTTGTTTTTCAAGTTTCGAGACAATTAAAACGATGATGGTAACAAAAGTTAGTCAATATTCATATCTTAGACTGCTGATGACAGATAATCAATCAGATTGATAATGAAGCGATCAATCAGTAGTCGTCATTAGGAATATGTTGATATCTATTAATAGAGTTCTCTTAATAATGAATTTCGGAATGACTACTTTTCATTTTCATCAGCTAATTAATAGAAACAAAAGATTTTTGATTAACAGCGACCAAAAAAAAACCCATGATTCAATTGAAACGTAAATAGTTTTTTGAGAAAAGCATTTTATAATAACTCATAGCAATGATTGCTCGTTTTGTGTAAGATATCAATTTTTTTCAATAAACGACGTTCGTAGTTTTGCACTATATTTCACAGTCGAGTGAAACTTGAATACCATCTAGTTTTTCAGAAATAATACTTAAATGATTTATTTTTAGATGAAATGGGCAAAATTGTTCAAAATTTACTTCAAAATATTCGTAGCATTGAACAATTACATTTACAATTAAATGATAAAGATCGTTTAAAACTTGATCGTCAAATTCGTCTTTTACGAACTGAAATCGATCGTGAAATGTCTGAATTTCATATACTTCGTGAACAAGCTATGACTTCTACAATGAATGAAAATTTATCATCAATCGATGATACTAACAATAATGATAATATACAACAAGATATAATATCTAATGAACTTCGTCAACGACATGTAACAACAACAACAACAACAAATAATTTAAATGATTCATATGATTTACTTGAACAAGATTTAATACTTTTACATGAAACTATGGGTGAAGTTGCACAACTTGTTGCACAACAAAAAGAAAAAATATCAAATACAGAACATTTAATGAATCTAGCTCACAATCGAATACATGAAGCATCAACATTACTTCAACGAGCAATTCATAATAAATATGTTACATTAGCATCAGGTGCTCTACTTGGTGCTGCTCTTGGTGGACCTGTTGGATGTTTTATGGGTTTAAAAATGGGTGCATTAGTAGCATTGAGTGGTTCCGCTGTTGGTGCTCTATCAGCGAATTTTATGCAACAAAGAATGACAAGAAATGATGAACCACAAAGCAATGATATATCTTATCATCAAGCTATGCTATGATATGAAAGATGGATATTTTCTTTTAAAGAATATTCAATTTTCTTTTTCCGATCACTTGTACTTTTACAATTTTTTTTTTCGAAATTTTTCAAATAAATGTTTATATGTATATACTTATTAACATTCACGACATAGATCAAATTAGAATTGGATTTATATGAAGAAACAAACAATGGTTGTTATGTTGTATTTATATTATAACTATCTAAAACAAAGGAACAGATCTAGCTGCTAATCGCTAATCGAAGTGGTATTTTACTCAAAAGTAGGATTCAGTCACACTCAAGCAAGCCTGAAAGAATTTCTCATAGGCCTTCTTTATGGAGTTATGACCGTTGTATCGGGTTTTCGGCTTATGGCAAGGTAATTATAGAAAAATCAAAAACAAGGAATTTTCATCTGAATTTGTGCCCATAAATAGGAGATTTCTTGATTCTTAGAATATCCTAGAAGTTTCAGCCAAAGCAGATGATTCCTCCTTAGCATATTGAATACTGACGACAAGTTAGCTTGATGACGCTTCTTGTGGTATATGATTATGTTTTTGAATATTCAAGGGATCAAGAGATATATGTATCAGCAAAAGTTCAGGTGAAATTTTCTTTGCTTTGATTTTTTTCAATGAATACTTTGCCATAAGCCGAAAATCCTATAAAATAATCATAACTTCATAAGGAAGGTCTATAGGGAGAAATTCTTTCAGGCTTTTCTTAGTTCTACTGAGTCCTACTTATAAGCAAAATATTAATTCAATCGACAATTAACAGCTTGATATGTTCCCTCGAAAGCCATCTAATACATGACATAAAATATCGTTAAAATATTAACACTCGACATGGTTAGAATCAATCAAAAGATCAAATTATTCAATTTACTTTCTATTAGAATACTGAAATGAATTCTAGAATTTGTAAAACTGTCGTTTTTTTTTTGTTATAATAAATGTCATTGAGTATGTTCTTTGAATTTTATTAAAAGAAAATGTTTTCTATGAATCGAGAATTTGTGTTTCAAATCCTTTCATTTTGTCATTAATAAATGTTATTCATTTGAACATGCTTTGATTAGAGAAAACAGATTATCTTGGCATCTATTCATTCTATGTTTTATTGACAGTGAATTTAATTGAACAGTTATATATCTCGATAGAAATACTAACTGAATTTCTTAAACATTAGATTTTTTTAAAAATTCCAGAATAATCATAAATCGTACGAGACAAAATAAGACAAAGGGATAAATATTTATCTTTGCTTTAATATTTTGAAAGAAAATATACGTGACATTTTGCTGTTGAAAATAACAGCTATTCTTTTTTTTTAAGAAAATATGATAACTATTATCCACAATAATTAATATAAATATATGAAATGTTTGAAGAATTGACAAAACTAATTTGTTTATTGTATTTGTTAACTTATAGAAAATTTCGTTGATATATCTAAAGTTTACCGATTACAGCTCGGTTCTCAAGAAAAGATGGCATTGAATAAAATTGAATATTTGTACTAGAATTATTCGATCATCATGATATCAATCTAACATAATTATTCTTCTTCTAGTGATTTTATATTGATCCCAAATAAACTATTATGAAGAAATTCTATCTAAAGTCAAAATAATTTTATTAGGTATTACGAAAGAGATGAAAATTATTCATATTTTATTACACCGATTGATATTTGAAAATATATCGATTTTATACGTTTTAACATATTGTCTTCTTATGAAGTACGAAACAAAAAACATTCCCTACTACTCATTCATACATTGTACACTTAGAGTTAAATTGAATGGTATGATTTTTGACTTACAAAAACGTATAGTAATGAGCATATTGGAAGTAACGCATTAAATATCATTTATCAGCTCTAATCAAATACTCTTGGATGATGAAGAAGATTGGAAAATCTTCAATAGAATGGATGCATTCATCCATCGTCATCGAAAAAAGACATAGCAAACTATTAATTATGCAACAATCAAACAGTAACAGTCATTTTCTTTTCAAAGAAATTATTTTCAAGACTTCTGAATTCTGCTTTTTTTTTCTCAACATAAAATCTATAATATATTTACTGTTCTATTCAAACAATATGACATATAAAAACAAAAGATTATCAATATTATTTTCATCTCTTTTATCTTACACTTCTAATAACCTTCAGAACCATTATAAGAATATTTTACATCATCATTGTTGATGAAAGATGATAACATGAAAAATTACATAATTTCATTGTTCACAATATCTTCAAACTGTTTTTTTCTTGATCTTTACATTTTCGTTTCGTTACAATTTTAGAATTTAATTGTATTTACACACTTATGATATGTTTAAAACTCGAAGTAGACAGTAATAATCATGTTGACAAATATATTCTTCTTCGTTTTATTTATTGAATTAATCATACAATATAATGAAGATGTGTTCTGATTTCTTAATTAACAATGATTTCATGCCTTCGAAGAAAAAGAATTCCATTTGTCATTAACTGCTATATGACATAGATCTGTGCGTTCAGTAGCTAGCTTTTATTAATGATGTGAAAAGCAAGAGAAATCGAGAGAGAAAGAAATATATGTCGATGTCTATTTGTTGCCATCGTGAGCGCAGCAACCAAACAAACATAAATCATGTATTGTATTGTCGACTGCATCGATGTTTCCTCGGTTACTCTTCTTTGCATTTTTTTCTTCTTTCGCAACAGGCATGTCCGTCCGTCTGCTATACTGTTGCTACGATGATCATGCGAAGTACATACACATAATTTCTCTTTTTCTTTTTTTTCGTTTCAGCCGTCGTTGCTGTCGTCGTCTAACAACGCACACATACACAATACACTCTTTCCATACACATACATCCACTTCATATTTCTCTCTTTCTCTTTTTTCTTTCTCGCTTCGTATTTAAAAGAAGAAACTCAGTTCAAAATTGCCTCTCATTCTTCGCTGTAGACGTACACATTCGCTCGTCGTCGTTGTCACCGCTTATAAATATCTCTATACTTTGAACATAAAAAACTCGAAAGAAAAACAAAGTAAATAACTCTAAAGAAAAAAAAAATTCTTTTTAAATAATATAATTAAAATAATTTCCGTTTTGTATAGATGCGTGAATGTATCTCAATCCATGTCGGCCAAGCCGGTGTTCAAATTGGTAATGCTTGTTGGGAACTTTATTGTTTAGAACACGGTATTCAACCTGATGGTCAAATGCCTTCAGATAAAACCATCGGTGGTGGTGATGATTCATTCAACACATTCTTTAGTGAAACTGGTGCTGGAAAACATGTACCACGTGCTGTTTTCGTTGATTTAGAACCAACTGTCATCGGTAAAATGAAAATATGCAGAAAGAAATATTGATTCTATATATATGACCTTTTAGATGAAGTACGTACTGGTACATATCGTCAGCTTTTCCATCCTGAACAACTTATCACCGGCAAGGAAGATGCTGGTAAGCATTTGTTTAATATTAGATTTCTTTTACTTATGACAAATTTTCTATCTCTATAGCTAACAATTATGCTCGTGGTCATTATACCATTGGAAAAGAAATTGTTGATCTTGTACTCGATCGTATTCGTAAATTAGCTGATCAATGTACTGGTCTTCAAGGTTTTCTCATCTTCCATAGTTTTGGTGGTATGTATTTGATTTTAATTATTTGAAAATAGTTTTTCATTGAAAAAAAAAACAAATTTTCTTTTCTTTTTTAGGTGGTACTGGTTCAGGTTTCACATCATTGTTAATGGAACGACTCAGTGTTGACTATGGCAAGAAATCAAAACTCGAATTTGCCGTTTATCCAGCACCGCAAATTTCGACTGCTGTCGTTGAACCATACAATTCGATTCTTACAACACACACAACACTTGAACACTCGGATTGTGCTTTCATGGTTGACAATGGTTCGTGCATATATATATTTTATTTTATTTCTAATTTTCTTTTGAATTTATAGAGGCCATCTACGATATTTGCCGTCGTAATTTGGATATCGAACGACCAACATATACCAACTTAAATCGTCTTATTGCTCAAATTGTTAGTTCAATTACAGCATCACTTCGATTTGATGGTGCACTCAATGTCGATCTTACTGAATTTCAAACAAATTTGGTACCTTATCCACGTATTCACTTTCCTCTTGCTACATATGCACCAATTATTAGCGGTATGTTTTATGTCATATTTATATATATCATAAATATGAAAAAACCTATGTTTTTATAGCTGAAAAAGCCTATCATGAACAATTAACTGTCGCTGAAATTACTAATGCTGTATTCGAACCAGCTAATCAAATGGTTAAATGTGATCCTCGTCATGGTAAATGATTTATATTTGAAATATTATTTTTTTTGTTATTAATATATTAATAATATTTTAGGAAAATACATGGCTTGTTGTTTATTATATCGTGGTGATGTCGTACCAAAAGATGTCAATGCAGCTATTGCTACCATCAAAACAAAACGAACAATTCAGTTTGTTGATTGGTGTCCAACTGGATTTAAAGTTGGTATCAACTATCAACCACCAACTGTTGTACCAGGTGGTGATTTAGCTAAAGTTCAACGTGCAGTTTGTATGTTATCAAATACAACAGCTATTGCTGGTATGTTCGATGAATTTTGTAGAACTTGTTTGAAGGTTAATTGTTTTGTTATAATTTGACAGAGGCTTGGGCTCGTCTTGATCACAAGTTCGATTTAATGTATGCCAAACGTGCTTTTGTTCACTGGTATGTTGGTGAAGGTATGGAAGAAGGTGAATTTTCCGAAGCTCGTGAAGATTTGGCTGCACTCGAAAAAGATTATGAAGAAGTCGGTGTTGATTCAGTTGAAGTATGTTATTTTTTTTTTCGTTTTATTTTAAGAATAAATAATTTGTAAACTTCTTTTTTCAGGGCGAAGGCGAAGGTGAAGGTGAAGAATATTAAATGGGCGAAGAAAAAAATCATTGAGAGCACAGCAACATTAACAACCATAATCTATTCTATCGAACATTCTAGTTTCTTATTGTGTACTATCATTTTCTTTATTTCTTTTTGCTTCTGTATCTTTTCCACTAGTTTGACAACAAGCGAGAGATCTTCTATATGTAATTCATTGGAATTCCTTCTTATTTTTAATCAATTTTTCTGTGCTTCGCCTATGAAAAAACATCAAATAAACAAATGATTCACTTTATTCTAATTAAATAGAAATGTTTAAGTTATTTGAAAAAAATTTTTTGCATGTAATATTTTGCGATTAGAAGAATTGTTGAAATTCATTGTATATATTTAGTTTACATTTACGTCCTTAGCTATTGCTGAATTTCTATAATAGTCTAGCAGTCACGCTACATGTTCATTATTAAATTAAGCAACACATGATTTCCTCTGAATTTTACACAATTTGAACACTTATAATGTCTTATTTGTTAATTTCTTTATTGCTACAATTGAAATTATGTGTATAAACGAAGAACTACATGCTGTTTTTTTTTATTCAATTAAATCATTTAAATGTAAATCCATCAAACCGATTGTTTGTGTTTGAAATTCAGATGGAAATTAACTTGATGGTAATAGTAACTTAGAAGCAGAGATGGAGAATCTGTCGCTAAAATGAAAAGTTTCCTCCAACGAAGAGAAATTCTTCTAAAAAATTTCCCCTACTGTCAAAATAAAATAAATCGTTATTTCAAAAAAAAGATCAAGAGTGAAACAAGACTACTACACACTCAAAATAACACTATGTAAAAAATAAATTAGTTTCATCAATCATTGAATAATATTGATAATCTTGATACTTGGTCATTCTAGAAATGATTTATTACAACCGAACTAAGGCTTAAATGTTTTCATGTTAGATATTGTTTACTTTTCCTATAACATAGCACTAGTTTAGATTGAAAGTTAAGCAGGATAGCGAAGTTTTCTAACTTGTTACCTTGCTTTCGGTAGTTCTGCCATGGCTTGTGGTGAATAGTTTGTTATATGTATTAGGAAAAGCAAAGCCACAGTTAACTAAAACAGCAACGCAAGTAAATGAAATACTCTAATACTACCCATATTTGAAAAACATAACAGGAGTAAAACAAAACGTCATATAGGATATATGCATATTGAAGAAAGATCTATTGAACGGTATGAAACAAGAAACTTTCTTTGCTATAACTGACTGATTATAATATAAAAGTTGACAATTTTTAATATAACAAGGGGAATTTTGAGCAGTTTCTTAACAATTTTTTCGTTGTTCTAAATTTTTTTAGCGTCTTGATTTGTATTTCGAAATCAATCATATTATATTAAGCAGAATATAATTCTCTTTCGTAATAAAATATATTAATAGCGTTAGTATTGAATTTTACACAATTTCAGAAGATTTAAACTTTAGCATCCTGATTTGAACTATGAAGTTTTTCGTCTGGTATTTTTGATTTTGTTAGCCTCTTATAATACCTTGGTCCAAAACAGTCTTCTATAACAGACGATTTTTGTAACAATTGGTTAATCTTTTGAATTTTTTCCCTATGTCGAGGAGCTATTATTCTATTCCATGTATCATCTGTAACCTTAATTTTTAAATGTAAATGTGAATGATTTCGATATGTTCCATGATTAAGAACAATAGCTCGATAACATATTTCTAGTTGATTACATTCTCTATCAATTAATTTAATAGCATCATACCAAAATGCTTCCATTTCTCCATTTTCATCGGTTAATTCTGACAAACGTTCAACATGTCGAATTGGTGTTAAAATAAGCATTGCTCGAGCGGTGGCATCAAGCCATGCACGAGTATATTCTTGTTCAGATAATAAAGTAGTCATACTTAATTCATGTGTTAATTCACATGATATACAGACAGGAGTCAATGTTGGTTTTGATGCACGATGAGGCTTACCGAAACAAATCCATACATCTAACTCATTATTTCGTTGAGGATTATATTGAAGTTCAAGATGATAATCAATTAATTGATGAACCTGTTCAAGAAAAGTAACAAGTTGTCGAAAAAATTGACCAGCTCGATTAGTTAACACAAGATTACGTAAACTGATAGAACATTGAAATATCCATTGATTAGGAAATTTGTGTGGAATAAGCCATTCAGCAGGAATAGTTAATGATGTCATTCTTTTCTGAAATATCAAATGATTAGATAAATCATATATATATTTACGTTTCTAAAGACTATACATGCAAATAATTCAATTTAGTCTAATAAAAGAAAATCACTTATGTGTCAAAAAATCTTTGTACAACATGTCTGTTCGATTTTCGTTTGCTTATAAGCTATTAAGGGAAATGAAAAATATTCAACTAGAATGAGAACTTTATGCTTTTGCTAATACGTATATGCAGAATTATTTTTTTCTGGCTTAAAGTTGGTTTGTTGAGAGTAAGTAATTAATGGATGTCAAAAACAACATTTGCATAAAACACGAAATTAAAAGATCTTGGTAAATATGTTTGTTCATTTTCTGAACATCTAGATATCGTTGAAGAGAATCAATATTTGATGTTCATTCCAAATGTATATTGAGAATTATTATTTAATGTGCATGACTGGTTATTTGCGAGCAAATATCTGAATAAATCAAAAATGTTGTTCGTCGTACCCACGAAAAAAGGTAGGAAAAATCTGCGTTTGAGCTCCTTGTTTTTGTCAGTTCGCATGTTTTTGTTAGACTTTAAACAAAATTTATTTAAACGCATTGGAGTGCGTTTTTTTCACTAAAAACCGTAAACAAATCGTTCAAGAACGTGCTCCATATGATACATTTTATTGGATAAAAACGAAGTTTTTTCCCCTATAAAAATCTCTTTCTATTTATTTATCAGATTTACTACCATTCTATTTCATGTTTGTCAATAACTTCTTTGCTGAAAATTCTAAAGATTTCGGAAAAGATATATCGTAGTCAGCGTTACAAAGTTCAAAATATAGTCAGTATACAAATGCTTCTTCTATTAATTTATACTTAACCTTTTGTTAGACCGTTATGGACCACTTGGGGATGCTGTCTATACTCCGTCTTTTTCAATATTGACTACGAAAAATCTTTTTCGAAATCTTTAAATTTTTCAGCAAAGACGTTACTAAAAAGTGGTATAAATTTGATAAAATAATTAGTATGAATAAATGAATAGAAAAAGACTTTCGCAAGAAAAAGAAACGTAAAATATGGATTGGAGCAATCCATATAACTATCACTGCAATCAAGGTATAGATGTCACCGGAATCAGATAATTTGAAGATAATTCTGGAGCAACAATGATCCAGATAGACCATCTAATTAGTTTACTTCAATCAGACAGAATTTCTTCCGGAGATATATGGTCTAATATTTCTAACTAACGATGTAAATTGAAGTAGAAAGTATTTTCACTAAATAAATACTCTATGGATTCTAATTTCTTTTTCTATCAACATATCTGAACTTTTCTAGCATGAAATTCAACATTCCTGAGATATATGTGTATGCATCGTTTATCTCTATGAGCGTTATCTATCAGATAGTTAATTTTGAAGATTGGAAACGAAAGACTAAGACTCACCCAAAGAAACTTTCAATGTTGAGAAGCTAGCACAACACAACGAATTACTATGGGTTGAGATAAGCTACATACACCTGCATGTACACATACAAAATCGCCATTGCATCAAAATGACGTATAGCCTCTAAAATCTGAAGGAGGGCGTTTCGCATCACTTTTTGAATTCACAAGCCCGTTTCTATATCATAGTGAAAAAATAGAAAACATCTGTAAAAATGTTCAGATTATTATGAATTTAATGTTGCAGAAATCATAATATATAATAAAAATTCATACTGAAATTAATAAAGATATTAAAAAAAGAAATGAATAAACAATGAGTTCTTTTTAGAGTTTTTCCGAAAAAAATGTCGCGAGATAATGATTGATAAAAGATTTACGATGAATAAAGTAAACAAAGAAAAAATATTAATAAATGGTGTTGATTCTTTTTTGTTTCAAATAGAAGAACGAAAATATGCCATTCTTTAGTTTAAAGTCATTTTCTGTGCAAAAAACCATACAAAGAGAGAAAC